>VWYI01025255.1:67388-91404 GCA_013399455.1 Anthoscopus minutus | reverse complement strand
CAAGAGCCCTGAGGGATTGGGTGAGGGAACTATAAGCCACTTTGAAAAGTCAGGCAGTCAGATAAAAGCCCTGGTGCTTGGAAAAAGGAAGACATTGCACCCATTTTGAAAACAGGTTGAAAGGAGGACCCTGGTAACTACTGACCTGTCAGCCCCTACCTCTGTGCCTGGGAAAATCGTGGATCTTCATATACATTTGGAAAAGATAAATGAACAAGCATTAGAAAATAAAATTTGTTCAGGTAAGCTTCAGATTGTATTATTATAAAACTGAATCTCACAATATGCATATGAAGAATGTGAACACTCTGGAGTTAAGCAGTCATCTGAACTGGTTTGCTGAAGCCACTATCCAATGCAGCCTTAAAAAGAAATCTGCACAGCCCCTGCACTTAGCTACTAGAAAATGGTACTGAGAGTAAGCAGAGAATATACAGGAAAGTGGAAAAGTAATTGTTAAAACTTTCAACAATTTCATCAGGTTTGTGAATCATTCCATTTAATTCTGAGATTATGCATGATAATTGATGCAGACTAAATTTTTACAAATTATCAAATACATTTAGAGCAGAAGCTCTAAGTGTAAATTTAGTGACAGTCTTAAAATCATGAGTTATTTTAAGGATTATGTGTAATTTCAGTCTTGTATGTGCTCAGTTATCACCATACACCTTAGGAGTTTGATGTTACAGTGACAAAATTTAAACTGCAAGAGGTAAAAATGCCAGAAATTAAGCATTAATGTTAAAACACTTAAATCTCTTGAGAGTACTTATTTGAAATATTGAATACATCTATATGTGAAATATTTTCCCCTATGTTATCCAATTATAAGAATCATCTTGACTGTTTTACTGCAGACTGAAGGTTTTGACAGTAGTGAATGCCATCATTCATGTCAACTAGCCATGATTTGTAAATATAATTATTTTCACAGAAAAATTAAAAAAAAATTCACTATCACTACTGAAAATATTATAGCATTAATATCTGTGATAGAATACGTGGAAATCCAGTTGTGACATAATGGTTTGCTTACATGAATAAACTGAATTTCATCAATAAAATGAAAATCTAGTATGCATATGGCCTAAATCTTTAAAAATATGGCATGTTTCAGGACTAATGGTATACCTGCTAAATTCTAGGTCAAAGAACCTTACCTTAAAAAGGTGGAAGTGCTGCCTATTTTATTAACATATTTTTAATCAGGAGCTCTTATCTGTGGGTAAAAAAGTATATTTACCAAAAGAAATTTATGAGAGAATGTTAAAGAAAGTTCCCTTTTTTCATCTACCAGACTTATATTTTTTTTAAGAAGAAACATTTTCAAAATGAACTTCAAATAAACTCATAAATGAAAACCTATTTTTTTTAGGCTAATGTATAAGCTGTTTTTTCTATCTGTGCTGCTTAGCTTAAGAAAAGAAGTTTGGATTGATTCTTCAGTTTTCATTAATTCTCTTCCACATAAATTCCTATGAAATAGAAATTTGAAGATTAAAGAAACTAGAAGTACATAAAGAGTTTGCGTTTCCCATAAACAACCGGTTGTTTCTGTATCCATACACACATAAGAATAAGCAGTATTACTTTCTAAATCAGCAGGTCTTAGAAATATAATTTGAGCAAATAAATAAATAATGCTTCCTCAAGCCAGAATATATATTGCTCACTATTCTTAGAAATTCACCAACCATCTGTGGTCTAATTTTTGTTGACCTCAATACATTATGGATGACAATGCTAAATAAATATTTTTATTAAGAAATCCATAAGAAAATGCCTTGGGATTTAGCTGCATGGCTCACAAATCTCTTCACCATTTTTTTTTATCTGTTGGTTTTTAGTCTGCTTTTATTACACATTTATGCATATTTTAAAACCAGATACTAATACAAATAGGAAATTAAATATATAATATGCTATCTTTGCTTCTTCCTACAGCTCTAAGATAATGTATAGAGTCTGTTCCATTTTCTATCAACCACTCGGTTCTTTTCTATAATGAAAAATTAATCCTGGTGAAATGTTAAGGAACTCACTTTGTTCTTCTTGCTGTCATAATCCTTTTAAGAATATTGGGATAGATGAGATCTCTTATTGTGAGACTTCATTGATAAAAGCTGGGTTTTGCTCACCACAAGGTAGTTCAGTCAATTATTTATAATCTTTCCTCATATACTTCCACCTGTCTCATGCCTGTACAGAAGTTTATCTTGATTATTAGACAGAAAGAAGTCTTAAAAGAAATAATGAACTCTTGTTTTGTCTTTAGATTTTTCTAAGCTCTATTATAGGCAAGCTATGTTTTGAAGTGACCATTGGAGTTTGGGGGGGTTTTGGGGTTTTTTTACTGTACACAAATACTAACTCTTGCATAATTTTTACCTGGTCTTCTTGTGGACTTCATAGATTTATCCCTACAGGCATTTATCCTGATTCAATTTTATACAGTCCCTGGAACCCCCTCCAGCTTGTCGAGGTCCATCTGGATAGCAGTCATTACCCCAACCATATTGACTCATTACTCTTTTGGAGTTATCTGAAAACTTGATAATCAAGCACTTCATCACCTACTTCAGATCATCAAAAAATATGCAGGTCTCACTACAGACTCCTAGAGTACTGGCCTTGCTACTGTTCCCGAGATGGAGTGTGACATTTTAATCACTACTTTTGTGGCCAATCTTCCTACCTGTTCTGAACACCATTTAGTCATTCTCCACTCTAGACCATATAAGTCTGATTTTTATACAAAAGGAGCCAAGGTGACTGTAAGGCTGTTACTTACATGAACAAGCTGGAATTAAATGGTTTGAATCAGAGACTTTTGTAGTGGATAGACTTTTGCTCGACACCAGGTGCCCACCAAATCGCTCTACCACTCCCAAGCTGAACTGGGGGAAGAACATAAAATGGAAAACAACTCACAGGTTGAGATATGGCAGTTTTACTGAAACAAAAGAAAAAGTTTGTGCATGCATAAGCAAAGAGAAAAAAAAGTTTAATCTTTACTTCCCATCATCAAGTGATGTTCAGCCACTTCCCAAGGAGCAAGGCTTCAGCACACATAGTGATCGGTCCAGAAGGTAAACATTGCAAATAAAAAATGCCCACTCCCTGTTGCCCTGAAAACTGCAAGCCTGCTGATGTTTTCTGAAGTTTTCTAATGTTTTCATTCTTGTAGAATATGTTCCCATGAATTTTAACTTAAACAACGTTGTTTGTCTACATTCCTCTTTGAGGAGGTCATTTTGATGGACTTTTCAATTGACCAGTGGAATTGGAGAGGAGGTCACCTTATTCTCCAATCACTGGCACAGCTCAGAATCTATATATGCAGATGAGTCAAAATAAAGATACTCTTTCATGTTCTGAGTTTGGAGAGCCACTGTGTTCTTTTCATGTCCTCTAGTGACAACTCTCCTTACCCCCATTCCACCTCCTTCCCTTAGCTTTTATATCTGAGCTGACATCACATGATATGGAATATCCCTTTGGTCAGTTTGGGTCAGCTGGCCTGGTTGTGTCCCCTCCCAGGATTTTGCTCACTCCCTGGGATGGGGGGAATGTTGAGAGACAGCGCTGCTGCTGTGCCAGCTCTGCCCAGCAGTACCCAAAACACTGCTGTGCTACCAACACCTTTCCAGCTACCAATGCACTGCACAGCACTGTGAGTAAAGTTGTGAGAAAATGAATTCCAGCTCAGCCAGACTCAATACAATTCCAAATTAGGTTCTCTGAGATGTTTTGTTTGGTTAGAGAAGACGGAAGAATATAAAACTGGTAAATTGATATCATCCAATTATAAAGTATGTACAGTTAATACTGCACTAAAATCATAGCCTCCTTTAACAAAGTTATATTGACTTCCACAACATTAAAGTTAAGGTCCATCTATAAATTCAAAAATCTGGTTTTGGTACAACTGATCTTTATACTTACTCTTAAAACAGGACTATTTCTTACACTGGATTATTCATTCCTCCAAGAGTCTTTAAGATACTGAACACTCTGGCCTTCATCCAACAATGCACTTAATCACATAATTTTCTATTAATTTCAGTCTTACGTTTTGGAGAGTTGAATTTAAGCTTTAGTGCTTGTTTGGACTTGACTCAAGCTGTTCAACAGCAAGCAGAAATTATCCTGCATTTAGATATTGAGGACAAAAAACCAGTGCTATCTGGACATAAAGTTAAGCAAAAGGTGTTTTCTGTAGGAGACATGAAACAGGAAGATCAGTAAAGAAAAAGCATTTTAACTGGTTCAAAGAAAAAATTATATTCAAATTAATTTCTTGTTACTTGTAAAGATTGTATCTAAAGAAGAAACACTATACCTTAGGTTTTAATTTTTCCAGTTTTCCTGCTATTACTTAACTGGAGAAGATTTTGTAACCCACTTTAAAAGACACAATATACGATACATACATACAAATATATAATGAAATTCTGTTGAAGTTGTGCACAATTAATTGTACAATATAAAATTAAAAACTTTGAAGAACTCAAGTATATAATTACTATTTCTCTGGCATACATATATTTTTTTACTTAACATTATGTTAAAATACAACTCATGAACATGCAATATATATATATTCCCCATGAACATGCAATATATATATGACCGATAGCCTGCAGTGAGACAGAACACACGAAGAACAAAAATGGAACTATATTATTGCACCAAAAAGTACTTCTCAAATTCACTAATTTATTTGTATTTGTGAAATATAAATATACCAATTGTCCTTACATAGAATCATAGACTTGTGTGGGAAAAAACAGATCACCAAGTCTAAACGCCAGCCTTGCACCACTACCACGTCCTCAAGTGCCACATCCAAAACTTTTTGAACACTTCCAGAGATGAAGACTCTACCACTTCTCTGGAAAGCCTGTTCCATTGCTTGTTAACAATTTATGTGAATATTTTTTTCCTTATATTTAAACTAAACTTGTTCAAGTACTCCCAGCACCAAGAAGTCCACATTTAAATTCTGATGCCAAGATAAACAAGTCAACAGATAATAAGCATTAAAAGCTTGGCAGCAATAAATGCATGTTTAGCTTTTCTTTTGAGTTTCCTAATGATGGTGTCATTAGAAACACCTGCTTAGGCCTGCAGATAAGGAGCAGCTGTTAGGGAGAGCGCATCCTTAAGGGATAAGTAAAGTAAGCACAAGATTCTGTCAGATGATTTGCTGAGCCTTGGAACAAAGCTGTCAGTAAGAGATGATGTTAATAAAAACACAGCTCTTTAGCATAACACAGTACACTCAGCACCCTAACTTTATATGTCATAAATAAAGAAGATAAAAGGTGATCAGACTTTGGTGACAAAAATACAAAAATCTGGCCTGTTCTGGAGCACTGGTGATTAGTGCAAAGATACTGAAGAGACTATGACCAAGTAAGCTCCAAGCCTGATGTACTATTCCATCAAATGATGCCAAGTTCTGCAGAGAGCTCAAACATACGGTCTTTCCAGCTCTAAGGCCATTTTACCAACTGTATTTCTCAGGTCATTCAGAGTTTACTTAAAAGGTCTTTCACTACCTGACTGCTTATTACAACACTGAAAAGGGCTTCCCACAGATTTTTTTGGGAAAAAGTTACATTTACTAGGAGCTGTGAGGTATGCAGTTCCTAAAAGGTAATTATTGGGGAGGACAACATGATGGAGGTAGAATAGTACAGAGAGAAGTAACTTCTTTTATTAGAAGAAATAAAATAGAATGTGTGGATTAAATAAGCAACAGGTTTACATTTAAGTAGCAGTCATGTTCTGCCACAAATGTTCCTTAATAGGAGTGTATAGGTGTGTACATATACATTTATCTCTCTATATAGTGGGGAGGGGGGTGTATATATAAATATATATATAATGCTATTCCATGGGAACTTACAGTTTTTTGAGTAATTTTCTACATAAGTATTATTTAAAATAAACTACTAAACATATGGAATTTATTTATTGTTTTTAAATAAATGTTTAGCCTCCATTAATGCATAATTCAGTTAATACTGGAAATGCATAATTCAGTTAATACTATAAATGGGAGTTAATACTGGAAATGGGAATTTTCAATAAAAGTGATTGTATAAGTGCCATGAACAAAATACTAAGGAAAAATCCATTTTTATGTTGCCTCAAAGAAGATACATTATAGAAGAATAAGCCTCTGAATTTTCAAAACAACTTATGAAGTACTGTGAAGTCAATGTACCATACAACAGAATTCCATTACGTCCTACTAATTTCATTTACATCTTAAATCAGAAATTATCAAATGCTATCCAGAAGCAAAAAAGTCAAGTTTCTCTCCTCATATATCAGTTTGAAAGGAATATTAGCCTCTGGATAATTGCTTTGGTTTTGTTTTCCCAGACGATGTGCTTAACTCTATGTCAAAGAAAGCTTAAGGACTTGTTCCTCCTACAGAGTATTAAACACACAGAAATTTTTTCCTACAGTTCAAAAAGGTTTTTCCCACAATTTTGTCATTGAATTCATTTCCCTCAGTCCTAAACAATTTAGATGTTTTAAATTAGTGTTTTCTAGTGGAAATAAATGTTTCCTAGATTGATCAGACCAATAAACTCTACTATATTTAAATTCCAAGGCCAATTCTCCAAATACCTATATAACTATTACTTGCATTCATCTTCCTGATTCATTCGACTTCAAAGGGATGAAACATGAAAGTAAAATTAATCAACTGCAGTAATATTTGCTGAATTGGGTCCTTAGAGAACATGTTATTCAGGCTCAAAATGCATAAAACACTAAAGAGACAATATTGTAAATAATAGTATTCCTTCATGTGATAAATTTGAGAAAATGTAAACATGAATTCTCTCAATCTAGAGGATATTCTGAGGTAAAATGCAGTTCTTGAAAATCTTCTTTGCACAGAATATCCAAACTATCACAATGCAACAGTCCTTTTTTCTCCCAAGATTATTTAATTTTATATACGAAGTGGTGGTATTTCAAATATTATTGACAACTTACCTAATTCTAACACAACACCTGGATGGACAGAAGACAGCTTGACAATGAGAAACATATCTTATTTTGTAAATGTAGAAAATCTATTCAGATTTTTTCAAAGCTTGAGTACACACCCCTCGGTTTAGGGAAAGATGAAATATCCTTCCTGTTCCATCTCCCTATTTGATTAATAGGCCCTTTGGTTTCTTTGCTGTTATAACAAGTTTTTATATTGACACTGGAAGGCTTTTCTTCAAAAAACCCCTAAATTTAATAAAAAGGTTGATCCAAATTATTATTATTGGGGGTTGTTTTCTGTTACAGTTTGCCTCTGATAAATAGATTTCACACCTCTGTCGGATGCAAAAATTAAGAATTTCATATATCTTACATTTTTCCAGGTTTTTACCATCATCTACTGTTTACACTTGGCACGTTACATTTGCTTTGGTTTTGTTTTATTCTTTTTGAAAATATATATATTCTTGTCATCTCAAATATATATTAAATTGATTCATGCACGATCTGAAAGGGTGGCATGAGCTGGCCATCAGGGGGCACTGACAGAGCATCCAGCTTCTCACCTCACCCTGCGCAGGAGGTGAGAGTGCACATGTCACCTGTGTGGCCATCCTAGTTTCAGATCCCCTTAAGTGTCTTATGCTTGAAGCTACAAATCAATCTTGTAAGCACTGAGGGTGTGCACAGATCCCTGAAGGTAGCTTTTCAGAGATACAGTCAATGCCTACTTCAGCAGCTTGGATTTACAGTAAATTTAAGCCTAAAGGCAGCCAGTGCAGAAGTAAACAGAGCAACACAAGCCAGTAAGACACTATAATAGTAACGCTAAAATAATTTTGGCTTTTTTTAGATAGCACTATATGTTAGAAAAAATGTTTTAGATTAGACCCCGTATTTCTTATATGTACTTTTCTCGATATCCTTTTTGTTTTTCATGACTTTCATCTCTTAATCAAATATTCTCAGGTGAATTAATTTGAACTTCACTCAGGTAACATTGGTGAATTTTTATGAGACCTAACATATTGTAAACTACTATCAGAGTTATTCCATAAAATACCATGTTTACTGGAAGAGATGCTAGATATTATGTCTTCACCCAGTAACATTTATTTGAATTATGGATGCAATTTTAACTGCAAGTATTGTAAACCTCTGTTTCATATTTCATAGAGAAGGCCCTGTAAAATACAGGTACTTAAAGCAATGAAAGAAATGTAATGAGGAATAGAACTTTCACATGTATAAAATACTTTACAAGAGGATTGATTTTGTTAATATGTGTATTTTGTTAGTTTCATTGCTGGCATTGTTGTTAGAACTCTGCATATAATGAATACTGTCTTTGCTCCTGTCAAGAAATAATAGTAAAAGCAAAAAATACACCAAAAATTTGAGTTTAAATATTAAATAAAACTCTAAGAAAAAAAATTCTGACTTCTGAAACAATTGTAGGAAAGCTTATTTTGAAATGAATAGCCATTACTTGTGAGCATGGTTTTTGAAGCTCTGCAAAAAAACATCTTATTTTGGTCTTCAGAGATAGTACATGTCATGTTAGCAACTAGTAAAAATAAAAAAAAAAGTTTGTAACAAACAGATGTAAGAAAAAAATCTTAAAAAAGGCATATATTTTACAAACAAACCTGAATGATTTTTTTTTAAGTAGTAGTATGATTTTTTGAGATTGCTAGAAATTGGCTGACCAACCACAAGGAGATTCAGTCCATTATTGGACTGTCATAAGAAAAAATATATTTATCTTCCCTTTTGAAACTATGATAAGGAGCTCAGTGGCTGAATCTCTTCACTTGCCTAAAGACATGCACAACTTGGTAGTTCATTATGTTCAATCACCTTTTTTAATGGCTGTAGTCTTGGATGCAAATGAGAACATTGTGTTTTAAATTGCTGTTAATATAAAAATTCCCAATAGGGAAAATTGAATCTATAATGTATTTCTAATAGTAGATTTTTGCTTGTTTGTTTTTTCCCTTAATTTATTTCTTAGAACGCATTATCAAGATTATTAAAATATGTATTGCCAAAAAGTATTCACTATTGAAAAGGAACTGGGGTTGATACTTCTTTTTTAACATTCATCATATGAAAAGACAGTATTTACTTTCTGCTCAAATTCACAGCATTGCATATGTATTAAGATGTTACACTGTCTCAAAGGACATTTTATTGTGAATGAATTAAAAAGAATAAAGAAATATGTAAAAAAAAAGAAGCACATCTGATTTCTAGGGGTGTTTCCTACCTTAACCTTCAGCTATGAGCAAGATTTTTGTGATAATTATCTGCATGAAGCAAAGACAACATATAAGTACTTCATTTGTAAAATCATTAAATCTTACAAAGGTTTTACATTTTCCAGATTAAAATGTAGTATTTTCATATGTACAAGATGTTTTGGAAAACTCTGGGAAACCTTTCAGAACCTGAGAAATAATATTGTCTTCTATCTCTGAATTCCTCTTTCTGTAAGGATTAAGTGTAAAGAATATACAGAAAAAATTTGGTTCTCTACTTGTGACTGTAACAAAGCCATATAATACAAAAAAGTTTTTCCATCACATATGCACATGGTTGCACTTGATTGGCATGAATCATCTTTTGAAGGCATCCATCTCTTTATTAACTATGAACTGAGTAGTGATCAATCACAAATAGTTTTGTTAGTTTAAAAATTAAGAAGAGAATTAAATATATTTATGCTTATGTGCTGGTTTTGGCTGCAGCAGAGTTGATTTTCTTCAGTATGGCCAGTATGGGGCTATGCGTTGGGCCTGCGCTGAAAACAGGGTTGATAACACAGGGATGTTTTCATTACTGCTGATCAGTTCTTGTATTCTTTTCTGCTCCTCAACCCATATCATCAGCAAGTTGGCTGGGGGTGAACAAGAAGCTGGGAAGAGACACAAACAGCTGACCCAACTGACCCCAGGAATATTCTGTATAATTTGGCATCATGCTCAGCATATAGAGCTGAGGAAAGAAGAAGGTGGAATGACAAGGGTCATTTGCAGTGGTGCTGTTTGTCTGCTCAAGTCACCATCACATGTGACAGAGCCCTGGGGAATAATTGAACACCTTCCTGCCCTTGGGAAATGCTGAATGAATTCCTTGTTTTGCTTTGCTTGTGTGCACAGCTTTTCCTTTACCTGGCAAACTGTCTTTGTCTCAACTTACTTGTGCTCATTTTGATTCTCCCTCCACTCCCACTGAGAGGGAGTGAGCAAGTGGCTATGGGGCTTAGCTGCCAGTGGGTGTTAAACCATGGCAGCTGCTTTTTTTCTGCTGTCTCTGTTGAGATTATTCACGTCATCTGTTTTAGATACACTCCTGAGCAGACATGGTTGTCTATTTTTATTATGCAGTTCTGTGCAGGGATCCCAGAGAAAAATTTATTAGTAACTGAAGTAAAGCACATCAGATAAGATACATGTCATCTGACATTCAATATTCTATGTCTAGTGTAATCTAGTTGTCTACATTTTCTCCATAGCTAACAGGCAAAACTAGTTAACTTCACCCAGTCCTTCACAGTCCTTCTTTTGAGCTTGGATTTGTTATCTCTAATCTGTTGCTTGTTGCCAACAAATATAACCAAGCAATTAACTTTAGGCACATAGTAGAGTTATGCGAGATGGTTAAAAATAAAACCAAATAAACAGATAATTAAACCAAATAAACCAGAGGTCTATCAGTTTTCACCATTTTTTCAAAATTTACAGATGAACCCCATTTCTCTATGCAATTGAATTTAAAACTTTACATCTTAACAAACAACCTTGTTGATGACCCTTCTTCATGTCAGTATTTCAAATTGGTGTATTCTTATAACATAATGGATATTTATGTATTATTGCACCCATTAAAATCCTACAAAAATTGTTGGTATGTGATTGCATTAAAACCAGGGGGAAAAAAGACACCTTTTTACTTAATATAATGTAAAAATCCTGCTATTTTAATTTTGAATATTATTATGCCATACTTTGAAGAATAAATCAGAAAACTTTAATGCACTGCATTACAGCCTAATCTGCAGACATCTAGAAACAACCCGTAACACATCATTAAATATACAGGTTAGTTAAAGGGTCTTAGAGGAGCTGCCTTAGTGAGTTAGTGAATTGCTTCATTTGCTCCATCCTCTTGATTCTAGATCTGGCTAGTAGTCAGTGTTTCTTAGCAAAAAGTTCTTGCTGTGTGAAGAAAACATCTTCTTTACTCTTATAGCAGGGAAACATGAGACTGATTTAGGCTCATCCCTCCTGCTGTGGAGAAGCAATGAATAGTCTTGAAGCAGTCTAGCCAGTGCTAGAAGCAGATAAGGAAAAGTCTTCTAGAATCACAATTATAATATAGGAGAACATAAAAACTTACAAACCTCATATTTTATTCACAAATAACATGCATTTTTGTAATTCAGATGATTAAATCCTTTCTCAGCACACCTTCAGTTTATACAGAAAAAAATGTACTTTTTTAAATGTGAAATGCACTGTCTAAATATATATATACACTTATATATACAAATATATATATACTTAGAGTGACAGTATATTTTTTCCTCGGTATTTCCTTTTCTCTCTTTTGGATATGTTTTTATCCCCTTTTTGGATCGTGAATTTTAGTATCAGGAATACTTATGTGAATTACAAGAGGTAATCTAAGCGGTTAACCTCTTATTAGAATACAAGATCTATATGCAGTGTCACTCATAGGCCACTGTTTGAATTTTAAACATTCATAGTCATTTATCTCATCATACAGTTTAGGTTTTGAAACTGTTTAAAAGAGTCAAAAACAAAAGCCCTTGTGGAAATTTAAAAAAAAAATTACTAAAAAGAAGTCTTTCAAAGGAATAAGAGATAATCTCTTAATCTCATTTAGACTTTTTTAGATGTACAGATTGAATGAACTGAGGGAATAATAGTTTGAAGTCTAGCTTTCTTACACAGCCACTCAAGTAAAGAATATAAGCAGAAAAATATTGGGGAAGTTTGGTAAGAGGGGTCTTTCACAATCTCTAAATACAAACATAATGTAAGTACATTTCCATACAGAAGGTCTCTGTGTGGAAAGCCCAAAATAAAGAGCTCTGTATTGCTTCAGATTTTCTGTTGGTTTTTGGTTGTAAAACTGTCCCAGTTACAGGGAGAGGAAGCAGGTTTAGCATTATGTGAGGGTGACGAAAACCGTGCATTTTACACTTCTCTAGGCCATCGTTAGTGGACTGGACTTTTTAGGCAGCAGGGAAAGTAGAAAGGTGGCTATTCCTCTCTGGTCCGGTGCTGGGGAGGGGAAGGGGCAGCTTGGACCGCAGCACCATCACCGCAGGCTCCCTGTTCATCATTTTCCCGTCTCCAGGGAGCCCAGACATTGAAAAGCTCCTATGCAGGAGACTGTCGCTGGAAGTGAAGGGCGAGGGTAACCCCCGGACCAGGCGAGGCAGTGGAGCCAAAGCCCGCTCCTGACCAGCTCCTGACTTGAGTCTCTTCCCCTGGGAGAGGGATCCAGCATCCTCGGGCACCCAGAGACACCCACCACAGGCTGGGGCTGCTGCTGCTTCCCCCGGGAGAGGGATCCAGCATCCTCGGGCACCCAGAGACACCCACCACAGGCTGGGGCTGCTGCTGCTTCCCCCGGGAGAGGGATCCAGCACCCTCGGGCACCCAGAGACACCTACCACAGGCTGGGGCTGCTGCTGCTTCCCCCGGGAGAGGGATCCAGCACCCTCGGGCACCCAGCGCCGCCCAGCCCAGCAGAGGCTGGGGCTGCTCCGGACAGTGGCTGCTGCCCAGCCCCACACCGCCCGGCAGAGTAACTATTGGACCAAACCAGCTCTCCAGGTTTTGTTCTGTCCCTGGTTTTGCATTCTTCCCGGGCTGGGAGGAGGAAGTTGAGCCGCAAAAAGAGCGTCTCTGGCGTGCTATCCTTTGCTCTCATGACCACCACGAGACACATAGCATGGGGGCAGCTCCAATCTTGGTTTCACCCTGGGCGGGGGAGGCCCGTGGTGCCTTGCCTTTGTTGGTTAAACCATTCTATCTTTGCAGACTCATTTATTATTATTGTTGTGTTTACTACAAGCCTCTAAAAAATTGTGACTCCGACTTCAATCTCCCTTAGCATTTATTTCTCCATTATAGAAAAGGGGATGGCTTGAGTGGTCTTAATTTCCCCACTGAGTTTTTAAACCCAGGACAAAAAGTAAATTAAAAAGTGAAAGTAATCCATTTCCATTTGTCCTTCATAAGTTACTCGACTTCTCACAGTATTCTTTTTTCCTATTACTTTGTCACTGTAACCTCTCATATTATGTAAATCTTACCTTATCATTAATCGGTTTTGTCGCCTTTGCATGAATCTCATTAATCTCTGGTACATCTTTACTGAGATGAAGCAACTGAACTGAAAATAAGGTCATATAAGTACTTTCTAAAATGTAGTATTTTATATATATATTTGTATTTCTATCTAGCAGATTTTATCTTGCTTTAAGAGACTTCTTTGGAATAGTTTGTTGATTTGTTTGTAAGAAAAATATTTTTCTACTTCTTCTGAATTTGCTTGAGTAAAGAAGTAAAAAGCTCCCCTTCAAATAACCTTTACTGATAGCCAACAAAGTAGTTATTGATGTATGATACACTTCAACATCTGCAAGCCCAAACTATAAATAATGCATTACACTGAATAATAATTTTTGTGGTGTGATATCATTCAACACAGCACTACATGGCGTATTGTACAACCACACACAGTGCTATAATTTTAAGTTAGGCATTTTCTTTTTCTGGAAGAATTTAGCAGTTCAGAAATTATATACTCACAAAAAGTAGGTAACAGAACCAAACTGTTGAAAGAGTTTATATTCTGTTTCAACATCTGTAGTGAGGGCAACAATAAGTTCTTCATAACTGAAGACTTTATGTTACTATGCAAATCAAAATAATCTGGCTTATTTATGACTAGAAGCAACATCTTAGATCAATTATTACAATAATTAATGCATTACAATTCATTGGACTAAAACTTGTTTCTACATTGACTGCATTGCCCCAATAATATTTGAGACACTTGGAAAGTGAGCCTCTTGTTGATGTCTAACTGGTTTATTTTTAACAGTAAGAGTATTTTCCATTTAGTAGTACTGCAACACATATCTAAGATCCATGGCTCTTTTTATTCCACATAATCACAGAATCATTTAAGTTGAAAAATACCTCTGTGATCATTGACTTCAACTTTTTACTAATCATCACCTTGTCGACTAGACCATAGCACTAAATGCCACGTCCACTTGTTTCTTGAACACCTGCAAGGATGGTGACTTCACCACCTCCCTAGGCAGCCCATTCCAATGCCTAACTCTTTACATAAAGAAATTCCTCCTGTTGTCCAACTTGAACCTTTTCTGGCTCTGCTTAAGAGTATATTCTCTTGTCCTGTCACTAGTGACCTGGGAGAAAAAGCTGACACCCACCTTCCTAGAACTTCCTTTCCGGCAGTTGTGGGCAGTATTAATGTTTCCTTGAGTATCCTTTTCTCCAGGCTAAGCAACCCAAACTCCCCCAGTTGCTCCTCATATAATTTACCCTCTAGATCCTTTCCCAGCTACTTTGCCCTTGTCTGGACTATCTCCAGCCCCTAAAAGTCTTTCTTGCAGTGAGGGGCCCAGAACTACACACAGGATTTGAGGTGTGACCTCTCCAGTGCTGGGTACAGGGGGACAATCCCTGCCCTGCTCCTGCTGGCCACACTATTGCTGACACAGGCCAGGATGCCACTGGCCTTTTTGGCCACCTGGGCACACCCTGGCTCATGTTCAGCAGCTGTTGACCCCCTTTTCTTCTGGGCAGCTTTCCAACCACTGTTTCCCCAGCCTGCAGCGCTGCAGGAGGTGGCTGTGACTGAAGCACTAGGCCTTGGTGAACCTGGTGCACTTGGCCTCAGCTCATCAGTCCAGCCTGAACACCTGTATTGACAAAACTGACACATAAACACGGTCTTTTCTTTTTTTTTACCTTTAAGTAAGATGGTGTGTTGACTCCTTTTGTTTTATTCATGAATCTTACATTTTTTCCATTAATTAATTTTTTCCCTTTGATAATTGCTTTGCTTTCTTATTATTATTTTGCTGAGATCTGAGCTGTAAAATACAGATTTTAATTTCCCTAAAAAATTGTCAATTATATTAGTTTATTAAATACAGTGTTTCTCACTTTAAATTACTTCAAGTTATTTCTCAGCTATTTCAGAAATTATATATGTTAATATAAAATGAATCCCAAGAATAATATATAATGAAATGTCAAGACTGAGTGCCTGTGCACAAGCATAGAACCATAATGATTTTTTTCTGAATGCACATCTATTTTTTATCATTTTACCTCTTCCCATGGTTTTCTTTGCTAACAAACTAAAAAGAATTTTTTAATTAAGATTAATTTGTCTTTTTTACGCTGCATTGCACTCTGAGTTTTGTGTCCCTGATGATAACGAAGATATGAAAAAAGTTGTAGAACTAATGGTAAAACTAATATCACAAAGTATATTCTAATAGAGTCCCCTTTGCAGGTTGTGTTATCTGTAAGGAGGAAATTATCCACCTTATAAAGTGTGGAAGTGATTGTGCTAGCAAGGTTTAAGATTTGCAGATGTATTTAAATCCAACAATTAAAAAATTTCTTCTGGAAGTATACTTTTAATGCAGTATAATGAAATAATTTCAAAAGTATTTCAAAATAGTTCTTGAGGGTTATAATCACAGCTTTTTTGATGAACTTTTACAGAAATCTAACTGATAATAGTGATAGCATTTGTGATTGAAAATTTGCCAGAATAAGCTAATGGTGATTTGGTCAATCAATGGTTATCACAGTCACAGATAAATCCAGCATGCTTTGCACAGGTAGAATCCCTGATGAAATTTACTGAAGACAATGGTGAATATTTCTGTTCTTGCTTTTTATCATGTTCACAAACTCTATAACGTTCAATGAAGCTGAAATATTTGGTGAGCAGGAGCTAGGGTTAATCACTGAGATGAGAAACACAAAGTATTTCCCCCACTGGATTGCACAAAGTTTGTCTCAGATATCAAGGCAGAAGTCAAATGGATCCTGACAAATTATTCTGTGTTGTTTGGATCCAAACACAGGTTCAAAGGAGACCTTTTATACACTTGAATAAATTCAGTTATAATTTGGATATAACTTGTTTTTAACTGTATGACCTCATCACAGGAAAGAAAGGTGAAGAAATCACCATGTATATCTGTGCAGGATAAACTTGCTTTCTTTAAGCTGTCATGCCAAATAATGGGAAATTTCCACCAGAACTGTGAATGAATGCAGAGAGCTGGATAACGAAACTTTCCAAACTACTCTAGCCCTTCATATCTACTTACATTCTCACTTGACCAGTTTCTTTCCACATAGTTTACAACTTCTGGTTTAAGAAGTTTAAATAAGCAGGTGTTTTGGTTTTTTTCTTTACAGAGTAATACTTTTTGTCTTTGAATCACACTCTTCTTCAAACTAATCCAACCTCATACAGACCACACTTAAATTTGCTCTGTATGTTTTGTTCTGATATGTGTGATTTTTTATCTTCTGGTAGTCTAGGATTTTTACTTTTTAAGTGACAGAAATTCTTAAAAGTGAGAGGTATAATACGGGTCTATGTCCAATCAAAAGCATGTTTTGAAACCAGAAGTTTATGGGTTTTATCTCTGAAAATGAAGAAAACCTGACAGCTAGAGAAATTTTGCCTCTATTTACAGCAGAAAACATATAAATTATGGAAAAGGCAGAAAAAGTCCGACTCATTATGTCACAAGCAAATATTTTGACAGTTCACCAGATGAAGAGAAAGTGGGGGAAAAAATTAATTGCAAATTATACATGGTTTCTATTTATTTAAATTTTCAGGTTATGGTTTAAATTGCAAAGGGGAAATGAATATAATAATGAATGTTTTTCACAAGACTATTGTTTATCTGCTCAATTGAAGACTTCACAGTGCAAAGACAGTCTGTTTTCATATGCTGGAAGGGAAAATCAGGGGAAAAACAGGAAACAGACATTAAAAAATGTATTCTCAGACATTAAAAAATGTATTCTAACGACTTTAAATTGGTAAATTAATCTCTGAGAATAGAATAGCTCTCTTATATTCTGAAGTACTTTGAAGGAGAGGAGATTGAGAAAAGTTTTGGCAAATATAAGGATACAATTGTGATTCTCAAAAATATTTCGCTAAGTCTGATGTGCAATCCAAAGAACCACAAGAATGACAATGTTTCTAGCGCCTTTTTAAGAAACTCTTAAGATTATAAAAGAAATACCAGAAAGCTCCCTCCAAAAAAAAATAAAGGAATATAATGAAGGTGAAAAATCAAGCTTCTGCTGCTATTCAGTCAGGGTGAAAAATAGTAGGCACTGTTTCTAGCTGGGTGTAAGGTATTCCTGTATCATTCTCTAAATCTTCTGAGTCACTGGATGGATCTTCAAATACATTAAAGGAATGTTATCTCTTCCCTTGTATTCTGCATCAGCTGTGAATGGTATGTGTGGAGACTGCAAGTGGCTTCATCAACTGGAAACAGATCCATTAGAACACTGGTCCAAGCTGGTACAGTGTAACCAAGCTGCCACAAAAGGAAAAGGAAGTAAGCCCTGATACTTTATTGGTGTGACATCTTTAAATACTGAATATATAGAAATACTTTAAATACCAGATACTATAGCATCTTTGTTTTGAAAATACTTGGCCACCTTTCTTATGAACATTTCCTTAATTTTCTTACATCAGGATGGACTATATTTATCCACGCTATTTATCTCCCAGTAAGAACTGACATATCTGAGAAATTTAGCACATGAAAGTGAAAATAGCTATGCCTTATCTCAGTTTATTGTTATTCTTGTATGTTTTTACTTTTGAAATTAATAATTTTCACTTGCTTTTTATAACTGCAGTAAAAAACAAGACCAAATGTAAAAATCACACTTCTCTGCCTTCCTTTGTCCCTGATGCTCACTTCAGGTAGTTGGACATTAATTTGTCTTAGCACATGCCATGCATACTCCTTTTCTCTCTGGGAGCTGTGCAAATGACTGACAGGAACAACCAGAGAGGGATGAATAGATTGGAATACATAGGTCCAATACTGCAATGAAACACTTATAAAGATTAACAACAGAATACCTGATTTATTACCTGTTTGACCTTAAAGTAGGATGTGGGCATTTTTTGGTGGTGTTTGGCTTTTTTTGTTGTTGTTTTTGATAGTCATAGTGGTACTTCATATAGGCAGCTGCATCTGAGAAAACTTACACTTTATTTCAAGCATTGCTGTTTACATCATGCCCTGTAGAGATGTCATGAGTAGCAGATGAGTGTAACATGCCATATTAATTTCATAACAATGACCTTTATAATTTGCATATATATATACACACTATATACTGATTTAGGGAGAGCCTTAACTCTTGTCTGTGCTGGAGACTTCCAGTTGGAATTATTGTGATGCAAAGGGAAAATTCTTTTACCGAGGCTAAAATACTGGTTACTGTAATTTCTCTGCCACAGCAGTGAGTTTCCAATTAGTCTATATATATTGACTATATCAATAGTCATTTAGTCTATATATGAAAGTATCTAAGTATCTAAGTGTATAGAAGTATTTAATGGGAAATAATATAAATTACTCAGAAATGTTTGAGATAAGAATAAGAATTCGAATTCATAAGAAATGTACTTTACAACTTACTGCATAGAAGGAGAATTCATCTGTCTGCAACTCTGAATGTTTAGACTGGCACCATGAAGCATAATTTCAAAGAGCTCTAAACACTTCTAGACATCTGAAACTCGTTTTCCAAACTTCTAAATATCAAAAATTTGAAGTGGATTCTTTTTAAAACAGACAGTTGAAATCAAGAATATTGTACTTGCCAACATGGAACAAGAGCTTTAACTCTATTCCTGCTTCTACTAATAAATATTCTACTAAAATGTTTCATTTTTTTCTCATGATCACTAAGAAGTGATGCTAACTTTTGTACGTTTGGTTTTTTTCAAATTAAAGAGAATAAATAGACTAACCTTCATTGTATCCTGCTATTATTCTTATATCAATTGCTTTTTAAAATTTTTAAAGACATATTATACGTTTAAAAGATGGAATTGAAGGACATATATAGATGGAACCAGTAAAGTCTGCCTAACAAATATTAAAATTGCAAACAGAACATAGGCACTAGACACTAACAGATCTCATTTTCACACTAAGATTTTACTTCCCTCTTTCCTCACTGTAGACATTTCAAAAAGTGGTGCATATCACTTTCTCATTCAGTTTGATGGTGCATTTATTTATATGTGGAGGATAAATATGATTATTACCAATAAAATAATTTTTTAAAAGAAACCGCTTAGGAAGGGAGGCTGCCAAGAGGATGGAGCCAGGCTCTTCTTGGTAGTGCCAAGCAATAGCACAACAGACAGCACACAGAAACTGATGCATCACCTGGAGATTAAAAAGAGCTTCTTTGCTGTGCAGGTGACCAAGCACTGGAACAGGTTGACGAGGGAGGTTGTGGAGTCTTCCCTACTTGATATATTCAAGACTGATCAGGACAGAAACCTGTGCCGTGTGCTCTGGGATGACCCTGCTTGAGCAGGGAGCCTGGACCAGATGACCCACTGTGGGTCACTAACAACTCAACCCATTTGGTGCCCCTGATTGTGTGAATTTTTATTTAAGGTAAGTAGGATTCTTACCAAACTGATGTGCAGGCTTGCCAAGAAGTTAAAGTTGCAGTTGATAAACTGTTCCATATTTAAATTGCTAAGGACTGAAGAGAAACCTATAGGTAGTAGATTGCATAAAGATCTTATATATTCTATTCTTAAGTTATTTCTAGTATGAAAAAAAATATACTTCCTTTCCTAGAAACAGCTGAAATACATTTTCTGTCACAGGTATAGTGCTGGAGGGAGACAGGGGGAGAAGTGGTATTTTTTTTAAAAGTTTTTTTTAGTATTTGACAGTGAGTAGTCCATTGGAACATCTTGCTAGTCAAAACCAATTTATTTTGACAAAAATGTTGATAGAGAGAGACAGTTTGCTTCCTTCTATTATAATTTTTATATTTGATAAATACAGCTGACCTCACTCAATTGGACTATTCACAGTGGAAATTACCTTTACTTATAATTTTTATATTTCTTTTTACCTTTTTAATATTGTATTTGTGTATGCAAATTTTGAGGAAAAAGTGGTTTAAATATTTTTTTCATTATAAATATATGTAAATGTAGAATTTCCCTCAGGATTAATTCTGATCCATTCTGCCTACTCTGTTTGTAGGTAGGTGTGCAGAGGTCTGAGTGACAATAACTGGAGAGGAGACCATGTACCACAAAGGACTTTAGGCCTGGATTTTGACAACAGCAGAGGCCAGGATATCTGTTTCCCTAGAAAACTGAAGTTTTCTTCAAATTTAGATGCTTGTATGTTGGTGCTGAGAGCATCAGCTGTATAATGTCCGTGTACAAAATAAGACAACATTCTCATCAGACCATGATCTTTTGTCCAGCATGACAGAGAATGTGCTAGATCTTTTTCCCTTCATGGATTAATTTCTTTTGTACTGCACTGGATTTGTGACTGGCAGCAATGGGACATTTGCCAAATCTTTCAAGGTGAAGTTTGCCATTTATACACCCACAGCCATATGCATACATATGTAGGTATGTAGATGCAGCAGTCATAACTTTTTTCTCATTTTGTTCTTTGATCACTTTGATCTAATGAACTTTAGTTAATATGCTTATTCTTTTCTCCCTTTCATGTCTATTAAACACAAAGAAATATTGCTGTAAAATATAAAAATATCATAATTTATCATATTATTAATAAAATCAAATAAAAAAATTAAAATTTCACGGAGGTTGTGTACTTCATATATTATGGCTTTCTCATGCCTGGAGAAAAGAAGACTCAGAAGTGACCTTATCACTTGCCACACCTGAAAGGAGGTTGTAGCAAGGTGGAGGTCAGCCCCTTCTTCCAGGCAACCAGCGACAGGATGAAGGAACACAGCTCCAGCTGTTCTAGAGCAGGTTCAGGATGGACATCAGAAAAATTTCTTCATGGGAAGTTTTGTTAAACATTGGAATGAACTGCCTAGGACCATTCCTGGAGGTGTTCATGTAATGACTGGATGTTGCCATGGTCTAGTTGACAAGGGGATGATCAGTCAAAGGTTGGACCTGAAGATCTTAGAGGTCTTTTCCAACCTATATGATTGTGTGATTATGTGAATATCTCGAAATCTTAATGCTGCATTGCAAAATCACTTTGATAGTTCTGAACAGTACATACATTAGTGTTCACTGGCGAAGAAATCATAACAAGTTGCTTGTGAGAATACTGTGATTTTATTTAAGTTCATGACTCTTAGTCATATGGTTCTAAATTAGTTTTTATGCTTTAGTATAGTTATTACTTGCTTAGAAATTAAATGCTTGCAGATGCTTAAGTGGGGTCTGTTACATTGCATAGCTTGAAATATATATACTACACATAGAGCTGTGATAATTAGGGAGCTATACTTCTTTTAACCTCTTGAATTCTCACCCTTTACTGCTTGATTTAAAAATGGTTTTGATTAAAAGATATATTACATAAGTTAATTGATGGAGACATAGTGAATTTTCTCAAAATACAGTTTCCTTTTGAGAAGTGACTGTCTAAAATGCAATTTTAAGAAAATACTTTCTTACCATGTAGTCTAGCTCTCTGTGCATAAGATGCTCATATATCTGCACTATTGCATTCCATTTGATTTAATCATGATAATTTTGTTTGTCTTCTTCAAACCAAAAGCTACTGTTGGTTTCTAGTAGTCATGTGTATTGTGATAGACAGATGGTAAAGAAAAAATGTGCTCCAAATATTTTACAAGCTAAAATTACTAATTAACATTAGTTAGTATTCTATTCTTCATGGAATTAAAGGATATTGATTGTCCCTTGTCAGTGACAATATTTAAGTAAGAAGCATTTTTCTTTTGCCAGCAAACATGGGAAGTCTGGTAGATTTAGAGCTCAGATTTGTCTTTTCTCCTGCAGCTGAAGAGACTGCTGAAGTACATACCTTAACTAGCTTTTAATCAAAGCCATGTATAATTTATGAGCTCTTCACTATGAAGAGAATAGAGGTTTTACCATTTTGCTACTTCCAGATTCTGCCATTTCTGGCAGCACAATTTGCCATCTTCTGCTTCTCTGTCTAAGGAATGCTTTTCTTCTCAGTGCCATTATTTATGTACACAATTCTACTAAAATTCCTCAAAATTATTACAAGATTTTATGTAAAAAATTGTCATAATTATGCCATCATTAAACAGAGTTAGAATGGCACCAACTAGTCTTTAATGCTAAAGTTAATGTGCTGATATCTTTTATCAAGCAAGAATCCTGCAAAGTCCTTAGCAAACGTACTATGCTGCATGCAAATAATGATACATTTATCCAGAATACCTTCCAAGAAACCTCAAAGCTGATCTGCAAACAGGAATTAGAATTTTTTTTGAAGTTCAATAGCTATAGATATATTTATAAATTGACATTTTACCTCTCATAATGAAATTACTGGAGACAATTACAAAAAGAACCTATCTCAGCTGGGACCCATGTTTTTAGGTACTTAGGATTGTGAGAGACTGAATGTTAAAATGTTAATGACCCAAAAGATTGGTCATTTGCAAAAGCAATAAGTGATTTCCTTTGGCCAGGTTTAACCCAACAACCTGAAGGGAGTGGGAGAGTTTTTGGGTGTGAGTATGAAACCTCTGATCTGTATAAGAATAGCCCATGCACAAGGGGTGAGCATCCACCACTGGACCATGCAGTTGAGCTCCGAAATTGATTCTTGATACCCTGGGACTGACTGATTGATAAGCCTGAAAGTATTCAACTCTTCTGATAAGGCATAACTGTCTCAACTATACTGGTGTGAGAAACAGCTGTCAATATGTCACAAGGTGTTATAAACCATCAAAGACCCCTGAAGCACCCCCAGATTAATTTCTTGGGCCTTCCACCAGAAAACTGCATATGTGTTGTATCAGACAGTTTAAAACTCCCCCACAGGTGAGGGTACTTGGGTGTTCCCACCTGAAACCAGTGAACGTCTTTTTTCAGGAGTTCCCCTCACCCCTGAGGGATCAAGACTGCAACTATCACTTTTATCAATGGACCTTGAAATTTGAACGAGTCCGCTCACTGGATCCATGGGTGGTAAATCTTTCCTCTCCACTATCTACTCTTACCCTTTCTTTTTCTTTCTTTTCCTTATATATTTTCGTAATTGATATTTTTATACTTTTATATTTCTATAAAAAATAACCAAAATGTCTGCATATCTCCTTTCCAAATTGCAACAACTTATTCTAAAATAAACCTGCCATATATACACTGGTCATTCAGTGTCATTTCACTGTAAGCTACAACAGGGGATCTATTATCAATAACCTCAGTTACGCCTCCTTCAGGGGCAAGTTGTGACAAGGATAGATAAAAGGAAAGTACCCAGTGGGCCTGTACCCAAAGAACTATTATTGTGATCCTTTTGGCAGAGACCCTTGATTTTTTGTATCTCTTTGTGAATGTACAAAATTTTATTTTCCAGGGAAAATGGTGCTTTTGATTGTTTTTGTGATTGAGTCAGTGATTTTCAGATTTGCTGTTCAGGAAGAAGGGTGGCAGATTCACTGGTATAATAATTGCAAATTGTTGTCTCTTTTTGGAATTTGATTGTTAAATTGCCCTTGGAAAGAGTTTGTTGACAGCAGATATATATATATATATACCTGCTCTAGAATTTTCCTTAAAGTTCCACCAAAAAATCCCTAATTTTGCTGCATTTCTTTGTCACATTTGGAAAAGAATAAAAGCT
>VWYI01025255.1:347-60243 GCA_013399455.1 Anthoscopus minutus | reverse complement strand
GACGGGATCCCTGTTCTGTTCCGTTGTTAATACTGTAGTTATTGTTGTTGGTTTACCTTTATATATATATATATATATATTAGTAAAGAACTGTTATTCCTATTCCCATATCTCTGCCTGAGAACTCCGTGTTTTCGAGATATAATAATTCGGAGGGAGAGGGTGGGGGGCTTACACTTTTTTCTGACTTCCCTGACAGATAACTGTCTCAAAAAACCGGGACAGTAATCCTTAATAGCAGCAAAACAATTTGGAAGTATGGGATGTTCACAGTTCATGAGTGGAAATACAAATAAAGTCACATGCTAACAATGCAAACAAATGACAAAAAATAAAAGAAAAATGGACTCAAAATAATGGGTTTTAATTTTGCAAGTGATCATAGAATGCTTTGAATTGGAATGGACCTTAAAGATCATCAGTTCCAATCACCTTGGCATAAATAGGGACCTTTTACTGGACCAGATTGCTCAAAGCCCTGTCCAAACTGGCCTTGGACACTTCCTGTGATTTTACTGCTACTCTCCATAACACATACACGGATATACACCAAAGCAAAAAAAAATTGTTCGCTCAAAAAGCCATTAAGAACTTGATCAATTTCAAGTATATGTGTAATTCAAGTTTGGATGCTTGCCCAAATGTGTGAATAAACTGTGTTCTTTAAAAGGAAATGCTTTTTAAATGTAAAGAACTCAGGTCAATGAAACAACCAGAGAATTTTAGTGCATCTAAGTACTTATTCTGATTTAGATATGAAACATTAGATTTACTAGGAAATATCACTTAAAGTGGTTAATATTTTATTCCAATATATCACGTCTTTCCAGTAAAATATTATGAAGTAGCTGGATACTATGTCTAACTTTTAATGAGACAACAGGTCTTTCATCTTACTGGCAGTAAAAGATGCAGACTTGTAAGTAGCATTTTTCATTTTTAATTTTTTTTCCCCTTACAATTACTCATAGATTTCTTACCTTCTGCTATCATCATGTTAGAACAAAGATGTGAAAAAAAAAAAAAAGGCATTGAATGTGGCATCTCTTCATCTGTTTGGAACTAATAATGCCTTCACAGCAAACAGTTGTTTTGGTACATGCTGGATACTGATGTAAAACAACAGTGGATGAAAACATATGGAATAGTTACCTAATTTCTGTGTGCACTTCCTGACATAATTGGGTCATTCTTGCAACTTTTCCAGAATAAATTAATTCAGAGGGAAACTGTCAGATTATTTTTAAATAAGAATATTTTCTCCATAAACCAGATAATAAAAATAGAATACTTTGTTTCTTTGAGTATAATGGTCACAGTTGAATGATACTTTAGTCTTTTTATTACTGTCATTAACTTTCTATGCTCTAGAAATATACTCAGTTCTCAGTAGAAAGAAGTGCATCATATTCTAAAAAAAATAGCCAAAACCCCCTATCCAGCTATTGAATATGAAATATTATAGATTAAGACTGCAAACCTTCACCTAGGCAGAGAGATCCCCACCACCTCCACTGCTGTGCTGCCTCACAGGCTTTCCCTCACCCCTCCACACAAGCTGCCCCTTACAACTGAAGTCTGCTGGTTGTGCTCGTGCTCACCAGCTCTACAGAGGTGTCCACCTCAGGAGATATTTAATAACCCAGTCTGCCTTAATCAGCAGTCCAAAAAATATAACTGCTCACCTACTGGAGAGGAAACACTGAGGGCTCTTCCTTCTCAAGGCACTGTTTGCAAAGATCTGTGTCCATGAGGTGGGAACAAGTCTCGAGCACAGCCATGCTGGTGACATTGTCCACCACATATGAACACGTGAGCCAAGGCAAAAGGCTTATGCACAAAGATGTCCACAGGTTCTTAATAATGCCAGGATTCAGGTGGCTGTGAATACCTAGAAGACTTCAGGAGACTGTAAAAGCTTTGGTTTGCATTAAGAAATGCAATACTCTGCTCTGAAGCCAAGGACAGTAATGATAAACTTTCCCCAAAGGGATTCTCCAGGTAACATAGGCATATATTAAGTATATGATCTTAAGGGTGAAAACAACATTTTAGTAAATATAAAATTATTCTGTACTCCACATTTATGCAAATTAAAACATTTGTAACATGAATAGGCAAATATCATAGGTTTCTTAATAACTAGACTTATGAAATTTACAGTTCTAGCTAGCTAGCAAACAAAAAGGTAAAAAATCTGATTCTTTTCTGTGCTTAATTTATTTTTCATTATATTTGTTTCCTGTGATAAAAGATGTAATAAATACATTATAAATAAGGATATTATCAGTAACTACCAGAGAGTTGAAAGAAATAGCCCAGTCTAAAAACCTGAGCTCATTGTCTAAAGGAAAAAAAAAATAAAATAGCTTTGAATCCCTTGAAATGTCAAAATTAAGCTAAAGGAATTTTGATTACTCTCTTTGCTGTTTATGACCAAATAAATAGTGAATGCATACAGACACATAAGGAAATGCATTAAGACACATTATTTTCTGATGTTATCAGTGTTGTAAATCTTCTGCATTTTTTTTGAAGTGAATAAATAGCTTGAATTTATCTGGTGTCATTTAGTTTGGGATTTCATAACCATTTTATAACCATGTTGTTATAAAACAATGGCAGATAATGTTCAGGGCCAAAGAAAAAAATCATCATTCTAGTCATATACATACATATATATATATATATATATGTATATATACCCACATATACATGCATATAGCTCAGAATTCTAAATCTGTAATGGAAGTGTTCAGAAGACATAAATTATGGCCAGTTTAAAATTTTTAAAATTTACTTCAATAATGTATTTTATTATTAACAATTTTCATGCTAATGGTTGTCTTACACATTATTATTTTTTTAATTATTTATTATTATATTTTATATTATTGTCACTATGTGGTCAAAACTATTTTGACTAATTAAAAAAAATATATATATTTAATTCTCAACAACCATATCTCAATTAATACTATTATTATAATGCCCTCATCCCACTGTACAATGGAAAAACTGAAAGAAGCCCTTAGGTCACAAATAAATCATCCTGAATATCAGTCATTTTGTAGAAATGTGATACTTTCCAATGTTTGAATCAATTTTTCTCCCTATTATGAAATAATTTCCTGAAATGTTTCAGACTAAGTGTTCAGTTACTGATATTATCTGAGGGAGGAAGAAAATGAAGAGTATTTATAATATTTTGCTATGAGATAGATTTTTTTTATCCCTACAGGCATGTCACACCAAAAAAAAAAAAGAAGATAAATGAACACTAAGGGAAAACAAAAAACCCTGAAAAAACTCGAAACAACAGACCAGAGATAGGAATAATTCAGTACCTACTACTTGTACTTTTTATTAGAATAAGATTGTGGTAACTAGGCTGCAAAATATAGAGCAGGAATTGTGCTGTCATTTTCACTATAGCTTCTTTCCTACACCGCAAAATTCCTGAGCACTTCATTAAAGGTATCATTGAACACTTCATTAACAATTACACATTGCATGCTCTTTAAGGAAAGGTATTGTAGCCTTGGGGTTGGGGCCACAACCCCAAAACCTCCTCAGCTACATTAGAAGTAATCAGCTCTGAGCCCTGAGCAAGGCTGTTTGCAGGAGAAGCCCTCTTAGAGCGAGGCAGAAGAAGGAGACAGAGCTTTGTATTCAGCTTCTTATGGAGGTTTTATTGCAGCCTGTCCTCCTAGAAATTTCTAACACAAAGCCAGGGACGATACTGGGAACCACCTTTCATCTCTATTGGGTCAAGGCGGGTCAAAAGGTGACAACCAATAACAAACACGGAATTAACATGAACTTGAGAAGCATGCTGGACTGTTAGCTCCTAAAAGCTGTCTTCTCTCCAGGGGAGAACAGAACCACTAGCTGGGCCACTGTCCCCCACAGAAAGGTTTGGTCAGTTACTGTGTTGGGTGAAAGGCTTGCTTGGTTCAGATGGGAGTGCCGAGGTACCTCTCCTGCAGGGCAGTTTTAAGACTGTGGACCATGCACAGTCCCTTGGTGGAAGGCCCCAGAAATGAGTCTCGGGGTGCTTCAGTGGTCATTGGTGAGGGATAACTTTGTGTGACCGGTGATAGCTGAGCCAGGCAACCATGCTCTTTAAAAACCTGTAGGGACACTGACCATGGACATGAATGAGAAAGTGACAGGATAGTAAATTCCATCCTAGGTATATATCAAACAACACAGCATTCAACATGGAATTATAAGGACACTTATTTTCTATCTCAGGAAGATCAGGATACACAGATAGGAGAAAGTCCGTAACTGCATTTTTTTTAATACAGTGTGCACAGACTAAAGATGGTGTGAATATATTTGATCATTTCAGATTTGGAATATGCTTGTTCATAGGTTCAATTTCATATATGGATTTTTTCACTTCTGATTAATGTGTGCATGTATATGAAGAAATATATATATATGTATATGAAGAAATATATATATATATGTATATGAAGAAATATATATATATATGTATATGAAGAAATATATATATATATATGTATATGAAGAGCCATCTTACCATGACTACTCTTCACCTAAATACTTACAAGTTTTGTTTCTTCAGTGCTGGATAAAAATTGTAGAATGACATAAACCTCCAAAGCTGTAATGAATTATAATCTAAATAACATATACAGGCTCCTTGTGACACAAAGGGAGAAATACAGAATTGAAACATGAAGGACGCCAGACATTTTGTAAGGCTATTCAAGTAATTAGTGTGTCTAGGGTTGGAAGAGATTGGTAAACGGTGTAAGTGAAGTAAGTGAAGTACCTCAGTGATTATTTGAACCTTTTATTTCATATATGATTGTAAGAGTTATATATTGAAAGTGTTAAATTTAGAAGGGAAGTTAAAATTAGCCCTAGGCTATGCCTAGAGCTTGCAATATCATAGACACGCCTTTAGAGCAACCGCAAAGTTTCTAGACCTCAGAATTATGAAGAAAGTTTTCTAAGTGTTAAATGACTGCAATACAACATTATAGTGGGTCAGCTGCAGACTGAGAGCCTGGGGCTCAGTTTATATTACAAAGTTTTGCTGCCAGAGCCATATCAGCCTGTGCTACAACAGCAAAAACAAAGAAAGCAGCAGAAACCCTCAGTGACAGCTGTAAGCTGGCAAGTCCTCCATGCAACTCTGTCCACTGAAGAGAATTTATGGCTGCCCAGAGCAATGCATTGCAAGGCATATAAGAAGGTAGAAGCAATACAGTTTAGTGATCACTACATTCAGTGATGATTGTAGACATGTAGATTGGAATGGATGCAGGGTAAACTGGATTCCCAGGACCTGCTTAAGCTTTGCTGCCCATAGAGTTTGCTAAGTTCACTCTGAAAACAGTTTCTAATTGGGAACTGTGGTTTTTCCCAGCTGCTGTAGTTGCAAGTCCAGACACCTGCCCAAAGCAGCCTTTCCAAAGCAGAGCCTCCAGCTTCAGCAAATGCTGCCAGGCCAAAGAGAGAGTCTACTCAGATGCCCTGACCTTCTAAATGGACAGTCACCTTCATTCATAATAATTATCAATTATTATTTATTATTATAAATGACAATAAGAATACATTTGAAATTGAATTTATTTATATGTAAAATTATAAAATAATTAAATTAAAAATTAGAATGTCACTCTTAGTTCTTTGTAATGTCATATCAGGGCAATGAAATATTTACTAAGATTTAGCCTACCTGCTTTCTCGTCTTCATATTTTTGAAAATGCAACATGAGATATATGACAACAACATGAAGAACAGCTCTGATTTGCAGAGATGTCACACAGCCTTACTGATAGAGAGGATAAAAGTGAAGTTGTTGCCTACAGGGGAAATTAAAGAAGGGGAAGGAAACAAGACTTAACTTTTAAGTAAAAAAAAATTAGATGATAGAATTTTGATTTTTGTCTGGATTAATATAAATAATGAATATTTAGGACTGTTTTCAGAGAAATTGAGATTAGCTACATCTCAGAGCATGACAGGGAAGCATTAAATAATCTATTGTTCAGGTTTTTTGGAAAAAAATGCCTAAATATACCTTTGGTAAGGGTCATAGATATGATACTCGTTCAGGGAATGGAAGAGATCTATTAAATAAAGTGGTCTTTTACCGACTTTGTAATGAATTTTGTTGAATTACCTACCAATTTAAGAATGCTGTAAGTAAAGATGTGCAATGTGTAGCCCATTTACTTTTATGAATATATATACATCGATATGAACATGCACCTCTGCTTACTGATATTCCCAATAAATTAGATGGCTAGCTTTAATGTACATGTTTAACAACGGTCTAATTTCAAAGTTTATGCATAAAAGTACAATGACTGAGGGGAAATCTAGACTTCTTTCTCTGTTTCATGAGCAGGCTTCTCTTTTTTTTGTAATGGCTACTCTACTATATTGAGACTAATTAATCAAGAGCACCGTTTACATATCAGGACAGACACTAAAACACATTTTACTCACAGCAACAACAGTGCCCTTGAGAAGAGTAGACTATTTTTATTAAGGTATTCTGTAAACCATGCCAAACCCAAAAAGTTTTGATAAAATGAAAGAGTTTCCTGGGTAAGGAGAAAAGAATAAATACGTGATTTTTAATTTTAAGAAAGCTTTAACACTGTCTTTAAATATGGCCCAGGTGAAATCAGTTCACATTTTTAATCATTTTAAAGAAATGATTAAAGAAAGCCAAATAAGATATATGAAATAAAAAGGATCACAAAATGAGACACCTTTGTAAAGCTAGTCACATTTTATGATGGGTCAATAGTACCACCATATTTGAGATACAGGACGTAAATAACTCTTATGTTCTCTAGTGTTGATTAAAAAAACAAAGGTTGAGGTTTTTCTCCAATATAAAACTTTTTCAAAAGATGAAGAAATTAGAGAACAAAATGACTAAAAAAATAGAAAATATGATTCATGATGAAAAGGTAAAGATGTTGACCTGGGGAAAGAAAGAGCGGGGTGAAATACTTTGAAAATGTAAAGAGTTAATGTAAAGAATGTAATCAATCATTTTTCATACCCACTGTGTGGGTAGCACACGAGGAAATTGCTTAATTTTCAAACCCATAAAATTCTTGTTAGAAATTCCAACTATAAGGAATGTTTAGCGATCTAGGGAGGCTGGGAAATTCCCCATGTGAGATATTTTAAAAAGCATACCAGACAAACATCTACCATTGATTTATCATATAAAGCACCAAAAGAGTTCCCACACGACACTTCTCATCAGAAAGTACATAAATATTAAGATCTCTCTTTATGTTCTTGTAGCTGTAGTTAGTACCCATCAAGGAGGATGAGTATTCATCTCTTCCATATCCTTTGGCAGTGAGAAGAATTTCTTGGAAATATGCTGTGAAAATGTACTGGCTTCATGCTGATCTCTTGTTTCCAGTGGAAGTTGTCTACCCAATTAATTATTTTGTACAATATGTTCTTCCACTTGGTTGTGCCTGAAAATAAAATGATCATACAGTCATTCATATGGAAAGAGTTTAAAATCAGTGCCTATATCTACAGTCAGCGGTGATAAAGCCTCAAAATCCAGGCAGATAAACAGTCACAAACCCCTAAAAGTCAAAAATGGCAAAGCCATGTTTCACTTGGGCACCTCCATGTTGAGACTTCAAATGAGTTTGACGTCAAATGATGTTAGAAAGGCATTTTACATCATAACATTTTACAAAAACTCTCAAGAAACTGTAGGCTAGTTTTCAAACCCTACAGCAATGACCAGAGCAATGTAGTAGTGAAGTGTGCCCAGGACTGGAATGTTATGTGAAGAGACATAGTGAACAACGAATTTTTTGAAGAGTTTCAAGCAGAAGCTGTGTTAGGGTATAAGGTTAAATAATAACTTGGTGATACTAAGAAGATGAAAATACAACCCAGAGTAACCTCAAATGATTATACAGAAAAACACAAATCCAGGAGAATTTGGTATATATGTATGCTAATATAATGAACTGGACCAAGATCAGCACATGCACACTAGGAATTTTGTCATAGGCATGATCAAGTATGAGTGACCAATCACCTCTGTTAGTATGATTCTTTCCTTGTTAACTTTTTTCTGTAAAATAATGTGCTTGTTTCCTAGGAGGTGAGCCAGTTGTATTAGATGCCTGGCTTCCTATCCTGAAGAATTGTAATAAAATATTTTTTCTTGGTGAGTTGATGAGCTCTCGCAAGCCAGGGGAAAGAATCCTGCTTTAGGATAAACAAGTTAAAAACAGATCATAAATTTGGCAGGAGAACCTCCACTTAGGCTGATATCTGTCAGGCTCTGGACTCTTGTGCCCTTCCTTTTATGCCTTACAGCACAGCACCTTGGCTGCAGAAGGTGCATAATTTCCTTCTCTACTGGGCTCAGGGAAGACTTGGTCAACTGCCAGTCACCTCTGTGTGTAGGGACAAAGGGGTGACAGTGACTAAAGGGCTCTTTATACTAGAAGCTGGAATGCAGTATAATCTGCAGGTCTGCAGCCTTGGCAGATTATATATACAAATGGGGAGCCTGGAATTCAAGGGCAGCTATTGGGCAGAGGAGCTACTGGGATGTCTGAGCCCAAATAGTAGAGTGATATATGTGTGTGTATATATATATTTCTTTTTTTTGTACTGAAATCTTGTATCATAAAGCAGAGATTCACAAACTCCCTAGACATCTTAGATAAATCAAACTCCCTAGACATCTTAGATAAATCAACAGAGAAGGAAAACAATCTATACCATAAAATGATCTAAACTTGAAAATTCTTATAATCAAATTCTGTGTAACATTGTAGAGAAATACGTTAATTTCTAAACTACTTGGTATGCCATTTTTTTCTTGAAATTGAAAGACTGTGGTGTTTATCAACATGCAATGGTGTTTGTTCATTATGTTGATTTTTATTACAGGATCTCAAAATTTGAAATAATTATGAAAGAAACAACAGAACCAGATTTTTGATTGTTCATTGTTTGTGGCATCTGTAGGAAATATGTCGGCTTGACATCAACTGTTAACAAGCTTTATTTAAAATTTAGGGAAAAACAGTTTTAAATTATAAACATTGTCTATAATAGAGCTTTGTAGTTTACATAATTATATTCTGTGAAAGAAGGGAGGCAAGCTTAGTCTGACTTCATTTTTCCATTAGAAAAGATTCAACTGTCTTCATCCCATGATACCAGCTGCACTGTGCTTTGTATGAGATCACTGTGCTTAATTTCAATAGCCTTCAGAAAGAGTTTATTTTTTAAGTCCTGTCTTTTGCAGATGTGCCAAGGGAAAGATAATTTTGGTTTCTCTAATCATATGCAGAAAGCTAGCCCTCTTCTTAAGCTTTACTTTGCATGGTGCTTCCAGAAGAGCCCGTATAGAAATCATATTTTCAAATTGAAGAACATTTTAAGTCAATCTGTTTCCCAAAAGGATTCTCCTAAAGTACTTAGAATTTGTACTAAATATGAATATTTTTTTACTCATGGGTATACCAAATGCTATTTAAAAAGAATGTTTGTGTAAAGATTTTGCAAATATAAGACAAATATTTAAAGAAAATGTATTAAAGGATAATGACAGGAACACATAAATTGACTCAACAAAGCTTTTAGATACAACACACCTTGCACTTTCATCAAGAACTTTCATTGGAGCACTGAATGCAGTTTTACAGTGAATACAATATAACAAATTATTTTGGTTCAAGATAAATTTTCATCTTGCTGTTCTAACTTGGGCTAAATGCTTATGAAAAAAATGTCTATGAATTTGAAAACTTTTAACTCCCTTTAATTTACTAAAGGTATAGTTTATGTATTTCCCTCTTCACAAATCTTTAAAAGTAAGCCCATAGTTTTATTTCATGTTTCTATTAGACAAGGGATAATATTTAAACAATATCTCTTGGAACTGCAAGTCTGTACTGTTAATGTCAAATGAAGGTTTTAAACTTCTGTCTTCCCAATGCAGATGCTCAATTAAATGATTTTTTGCACACAAATTTTGCTCATTTAATCTGAAAATCAACTTTGGATGATTTATTTCCTAAACTTTGGGGAAAATTGGCAGTGCTTATTAATCAACTAAATTGCCCAATTGTCAAAGCATTTCAGATATTTAAAATGAAAAAGTATCACATCTCATTTAAATAAATTAATAATTAGTAACAATATTACATGTATTAAGATTAAAATAATCTGTGACTTTTTTCTGTATGGGAAAGAAATATTTCTGATTGTATATTTATTTTTGTTTATATTACTTTATTGGTTTTATTTACAACAATCAAACTTTGAGTGCATATACATATGCTTGGAAATAATTTGAAATTATCTGGTTAAAATAAGGAAACAGATTTGGTTAAAAAAAGGGAGAGCAATGGAATATCCAGTCAATTTTATTGTGAGGATCGGACAGCGAGACAGACCTGCACCTAGTGGCAAAGAACTCCAAAGAATTCACCACAAATATGAATCGCAGCAGTAAATGCAGCTATATATAAGATACACTACAATTATGAAATTATTATGTGGCAATACCACAGTAGCTTGTGCAACATCAGTAACAAATCTTCAAATATTGTGCCTTGAAATGAAGGAGAAGAGAAATAATGAGACCATTTTTTAATGTTAATCCTTTCTTAGAAGATTAGAAAGTAAAACTAGCGAAGCAGATCCTGACTATTTCTTAGAGCAAGCCTTTAATCACATTATAATGTAGCTGAACACAGCTTGGTTGGATGCTTATTTAATTATAATTAAATGCTTGCAACATGTGTCAGTGACAATATCCCTATTGCTAGACATCAACACTTGGATATATGTCTAATGATGATTCCACACTGAGGCTTTTGGGGGGTGTCTTGAGTATAGTCTCCTATGGATTATATCTGAGAAAAGAGATTGCAAAGAAAAAAGAACAACTCAAAACAACCCTACTACTGTATCACCAGTGATTGGGAAAAGTGCTGGAGTAATAGCCTGAGACACCTACAGACTTTATTGGTACACAGATTTATCATTTAAAAAATGTCTCTAAATTGAAGTGTTTCTGCATTTTAGATGATTACTCTCAAAAGTTCAAAACCCTAGTCTGGTTTGGGTAGAATCGGAATTCCACTCTGAATTCTATGGAGATGCTACATTTATTGTTAAATTTTACACCACCCTGGTATAGCTCCTTTCATTTTTATTCAGAAAAAAAGATTGAAATATCACAGTTTAATCCAAGCTTTAAATACGAATATTTGAAGTTCTGCATATGATTCTCTTCCAGCTTCCGTAATAACCTAGAGGTGTTTTTATAAAATCATTTTACTTCCCACTGAGGACTAAACAGTTGCTGAGTCGCAAGGAGACCTTTGATTTAAGTGGGTTTGATAGTGACATAAATAAAGTTAGTGAAACAGCAAAGAAATGGCACGGAATCTGGCAGATCAGACAAAAGTATGTGTAAGTAGACTATATATAACTGCTATCATCAATACACAAAGCTACTTGAATTAACTGTCTATTCACCACTGCTCAATGGAACTGAGATATGGTCCATGCTAAATTGTCTAATGGTGTAGACAGATCTTTCAGAAAGGCTGTGTAGAACTTCCTGCAGACTAGCAGATGTATTAAAGGCTTACTCTGAAAGGTGACATCTGGTAGTCACTGATCTACAACAGCTCAACACCTGCTATTGAATTCTGGATGTCCCTAATTATCATGTGACTGGCACTGTAAATACAGTCTAGAACCTTCCAGTACCTAAAGGGAGCCTAGAAAAAAGCTGGAGAGAGACCTTTAACAAGGGCAGGTAGTGATAAGAAAATGATGATGGCCTTAAAATGAAAACCAGGAGGTTTTCATAAGATGTTAGGAAGAAGTTCTTTGCTGTGAGGATGGTGAGGTACTGAAACAGGTTGTCCAGAGAAGCTATGGATGTCCCATCTCTTGAAATGTGTCTAAGACTAAGTCTCAGAGAACACCTTTGTTTTTCCTGGCTCTCAGGAGGATCTTCAACTACACTGCTATGGTTACAAAGCAAGGAAATGGAGCTTCAGTACTGAAAATTCAATACCAATTTTTTATGGAATTGTGAGTGGGCAGTGTTGGGGGCCAGGAAGGTGCAGTTTTTGACAGGAAACACCAAGACACAGAAAGTGAACTTTTTTCAGTTTGCCCTGTTTGAAGGAGGGGACTGGTAGTGTGTCTTTTAAAAACAGGGAGCAGAAATGCAGGGAGCTATTCTTGCTCTTCCCAGCTGCAAGGCCCCAAAAATCTTCCTTGATGAGACTATTGGTGTTGCGGTGTGTTGTTTAAGATCCATGTGTTCCAGAACTCCCCAGGTCTCGCGGGGTTTCTGGCTAACCCTTGAGAGTTCCAGGGAGAACAGCGAGGGATTGTGTTACATGAGTGTCAATCTGGCTTTTCCCACGCTCCCTCTCCTTCGATTGGTAAACTAACTATCCCCTTCCCCTTGCTCCGCCCCGAGGGATAAAAGAGAGATGGTGGGCGGAGGGAGGGGGGTTCAACCTAGGTTTCCGAGAATGAACATTGGTGTCGCTAATGGAACTTAATAAAATTGGGACCAAAACCTAAGTCGAACTTCGCATCTTTTTCCTTCACCTCGTCCGGGATCTGCAAAGAGAAACCCTCAGAAGGTAAACGGGCTGGCTTTCTAACTTGCTGGGGGACGCCTTGCGCTTAAACCACGCTCGCTTCTGCTCCGACCGCGGCGTGTCTGGACTTGTCCCAGCCATGTGGCCTTGTCTTAGCCGCAGACGCTGAGAAGCCAGGCACCGGGGCAAAGCTCCTAAAGAACGTAAAGCACCCCAATATATTGGTTTTTTATGTACTCTGAATTAGGCACATGGAAGAAGGCACATGAGTTAGGCACATGACCTCTCAAGAGGTCAGAACATTTTGCCTTTTTTCCAAGGGGAACATGTGCAGTTACTTGGGAACAGCAGCCATCTTGTTTTGCTTGTGCCTTTTTTGGTTAAACAATGCTTTCTTTTTTACAATTTTCTCTTTATTGCTGTGTTTATTGCTATCTTCTTTAGTGTATTGCAATTCTGATATTCTTAACTTACGTAGTTTGCTTTTCTTAATTTTTTTTTTCCTTCACTGTTGTGGAGGAGGAATGGGGGCATTCAAGCAGTCTTAACCTTCTCCCCACTGAGGTTTTGATTCCTTAAAAACCACTATACAGACAGTATCTTCTGGAGGGAAAACTCAGCCAAACATAAGCAGTCCAGGAAGTTCCTTAAGTGCACTGATGATAAATTTCTCCTCCAGCTATTCAGTTTTGCATTTTATGCAAACTTGATGCAAATGCCTCCTGTCGCAATGCCCAGGTCATTACTGAAGAGCTGAACAGTATTGAACCCAGTATTGAACCACTCTTGGGATATACCACTATTTACTTGTCTCCTACTGGACTTTATGCAACTGTTCACAACACTGGAGGTGCTGCCAAAGAACTGATTTTCCATTCACCTCACTGTCCACTTACCTGACCAGTACTTTCTCAGCACAGCTAAAATTCATAGTCAAAAAAAGGAGAAATAGAACACTGACATGGTTGTCTTCATTCTTTTCTTCTGAAGCAGTTACAGAATTTGGATTTCATATTTAGAAGAGCTTTCTTTTATCTTTTTCTTGACTAAAGAATTCTCTTCAGTGTTTTCTCTCAGATAGTTCTAGTTTTGGAGTCGATCCATAAAGAGTTGTCAATGATTTGATGTGACAGTCTCACATATATAAGTAAAAAAAAGGAACCCAATATCATCTACATGAGTCTAAAAATAATAACCTTGGGTGTTATTCTGTACTTATAAATCAAGGGCTATAGTATAACCTTGGAGCAAGCATGAATAATGCTTTAGCCTTTTTATCTACCCTACATTTATAGAAGCGTCTCCTGTCTCTTGGTTTGTTGTTTAGTTAAAGGACAAAGACAAGTAACCAAAACCATAAAGCTATTGTACATTGATCTCATAGCAGAAGAAGACAAAGCTTTCTAAAAGTCTGTAGCATTTTTGGGTGTATCTTTAAAACAAAAAGTAGACTTTATTCTTTGATGCTTTTCAGCTACTTACATTTTCACACATTTCAAGGCTTGTCACTTGTTTACATTTTCAGTTTTTATTCTAATGAGTGTTACAGAAATGAAATAATGTGTTTGAAAAAAGAAAAAAAAAGGGTTTACTTGGGGTAAATTGTCGTCTAGAGCACTTTCAAAGAGTTTTCTGAATCCCCATTCTGCAGATCTGTTATGACAGACTGATGTCAGTACCTCACATTTGGCTCAGAGGTACATGTAAGCAAAAAAAGCAAACCAATCTGGCTTCAGACTGACTGTTTCAATCACCAGCTGGCTAAGAATACTAAACTATACATTTCCCAGGGAAAGATTATAGAGTAGAAAGCCCTAATCCCCATACCACCTCCAGATTCTCATGAATTAATGCATTAGTTCATAAATAAATTACATACTCAAACCTCTGCCTAAACTATGTTCAGTCATTTCCATGCATCCCTACGGGTAGCTGAGTGTTCACTCAGATTTCTTTAATTGCTAGTTGACATCAGAAGGAACATTGAACTTTCTCTCTTCCCTCCCCCCAGATGTGTACTACACACTGATATATTTTTAGTGAAACCAAAATAATGGATAGATGGTAATGAATGGGCTGCATTTTTACTATTTCCTGAGATAACACTTATTCATTATTGTGATATAAATGTTAAAGGTCATATTTGTATGGCAAATAGATAGTGATAACTAGGGTACATTAAATTGTATTTTTCCTTTTTTCTCTAACTTTTAAGGGGTCAGTAGTGCAATATTTTCTACTATTTTTCATAATTTACACTATCTGCTAATCAAGGACAAGTCTATCATATTCAGTTACTCAAGTCTCTGGAAGAGTGGAATAGGCAGCCTAGGATGTTGGTAGGCACCATTTCATTCATTGAGTGCCATAGGAAAGAGTAACAAGACTAATTATTTGTACTCATTTGTATTGTCAAAGGATGGAAGCGATTTGATTATTTAAAAAACAGTTTCACTGCGGCTCTCAGACTGAGAAGGAATTTTCAGGTTCTGTGGAGAAGTAGATTTTCATGTCTTTTCATTTTTATTAACATCTACTACGTGACTTAGGCACCTCAACATGATTGGTGTTTCTTCCAGGCTTCAAATTCTTATGCATTTAGCTGGTAGTGTGAACAAGAAAATTAACTAAATAAAAGTTAATTTCTCTTTCCAAGAAAGCTCAATAAATGCTTCTGAGTTTGGTGTTCTGTTTTGTTTTGTTTGTGTGGGTTTTTGGTTTGTTTGTTTTGGGTTTTTTTTGGAAAATAAATTAGTAGAAAAACATTACTAAGGACTAATTATAGTATCTTAGATTTTCCAACCAGTTTCATTTTGAACCACAAATAACTATATTCTATTGGATGAATCTGAAGAAAGTAAGCCAGTGGATACTTAAACAGATGGTAGTGTTTTTCAGAAAGCAAAATAAAATACGTAACATTAAGACCTGTATTCAGCCTTCCAATCTACAAAATTAAGATGATCTGGGGACTGGATCACCTCCCCTATGAAAATGAGCTGAGAGAATTGGGGTTGTTCAGGGTGGAGGTGAAAAGAAGGCTCTGTGGAGACCTTACAGCAACCTTCCAGTACTACCTGAAGGGGACTGTAGGAATGAGGCCTACAGCCATAAGATATACCGTGAAATATATGGCAAAGGGATTTCTGTGGGCATGCTGTTGATAGGTTTTCAGACAGAACCCATTGGCCATTATCACTGCAATCAACCAGCGGGAAGGTGGAGAGATGCTAAGGTGTCACAGTTCTGTTCTGCCCCTGCACAAGACCCACAGTCTTTATCATCTCTCTTTTTATAAATCTCAGTGTTTCTCATTCACATACAAAGTGGCTGACTCACTACTATTTATGGCAGCACTAACAGATTATTTGACTAGTTTCACCTCCACTTCTGCAAAAAGTATAAATCCTCCATGGCAAAGGATGAGGATACAAGCAGCTTGCAAACAAGTTGAAATATTCGTTCTTCTCCCCAAAGCAAGGATAACCCTTTAGTAATATTTGAGTCTCTGACTACACTGTAGTATACCTGGGAACACTTGTTCCTAGCACTGTGTACAACTGACTGCACCCATGGTGCAGTGGTTGCAACTTGATGATCTTTAAAATGACCCCTTCCAACACAAACCATTCAATGATTTTATGATCTATAAGTCCTAGACAAACAGCTGTTGACTACATAGTGGTTCATCCAAGGGCTCTGAGCAACAAGGAGGCAGAACATCTATTACTAGGATGATGCAGATGAAGATATGTAGAGAGATTCTCTACCAATATCTATTTGAACAATGTCCCTGTATTCCTCCAAGACTACCTGCCATTTCTCCCACCCTCTGTAGACTTCCTTTTTCTGCCTGAGTTTATCCAGGAATTGCTTGTTCATCCATGCAAACTTCTTGGCATTTTTGCCTGGCTTCCTCTTTGTTGGGCTGCATCACTCCTGAGTGCAGAGGCAATCTTTGAATATCAGCCTGCTTTCTTGGGCCCCTCTTCCCTCCAGGGCTGTCTCATGGCACTCTACCAAGCAGATCCCAGTAGAGGACAAATTCTACTGTCCTGAAATCCAGGACAGTAAGCTTGCTGTGTCCTCTCCTTGCTGCCCTAAAGATCTTGAATTCTGTCATTCCATGCTCACTCAGCCAAGGCTGCCCTTAGGTAATGGACCTTAAAATATTTTTCACATTTGCACAGCAGATGAACATCAATGGCTGTGACGGGCACAAAAAAAACCTAATAGTGGTAAAAATGCTAAATGCCATGTTTTCTAGATATTTCTTTAAAATTCTACAGACTGTGTAATTAATGAGATTCAACTTTTAGATACAAATTCGCAAATTCAGTCTGATATTGTGTTAAACAGAGACCCCCATTTGTTATATGTGATCTCTGACAAAGATCCCACAGATCAAATTTAAGCCCTAAGCTTATTCACCTTTAGCCAGTAGTGATGTATCAACCTTAATAGTAACATCAAAAAACCCTAAGCTTTTTGAAAGCTGCCTCGTCAGACCATGACTCAATATATAAACATATGCACAACTCTATCTTATGTAGCCTTTTATCAGAGCTCAACTAATACTGCAACAGGTAGACTGACAGATGTTAGCTGATTAACTAAATATTTTGCGAAATTAATTCCAAGTATATTAATTTACATTTTTAATAAATGAACATTAAAAAGAACATTAATAGAACTTATATTTTTAGCTATTTAGTTATTAAAAGGTTACATCTATGTGGTGCGATTAAGATAATGACTAAATGTTTTCCTAATATCACTGAAATTTAAGTGTCACATAGGTTCAAGTTACATACTGTGTATGATAATGGGTACTGAATAACAATTGTATCGATTTTCATTTTATTCCAACCTTACTGATATGTAAATGGAATTACAGATGGACCCACAGTTTATGATGTTCAAATCTAGTTTATATAATGACAATTCTTATTTTTCAAAAAGAATATTAGTGCATTTCAGATCCTTGAACTATGGGAATTGTACTTTTATTTCCTTTAATTTTCCAATTAAACAAATTAAATCAAATTCTTAATCCCCATGGAAATACACTTGTTAGCTATAGTACTGCATATTTTTTCTTGTCTTTTATGAGGTAGAAATTTTGTGCTATCTTCATTAATATTCAGAAAATCCAGTAGCTTCCTGGATCCATGTCATATAAAAAACCTAAGGAAGGTCAAACAGAGAAGTGAAGCAGAGAAAATTAATTTCTCCTGAAGAAAGGGAAAAAAACCCACTGCTTCTGCATCCTGTCTTCCAAGTCTTATCTAGAAAATGCTTAGTTTTACATTGAACAAGTGGGCTCACAAGTCATTTTATAAAACAATAGTGAAGTATTAATGTTTATTATTAAACAGCCAGGAAAATATACTTCATAAATATTTTGCATTTTCCTAGAGTATTTTATTACATTTCACACAGAAAAGTATAATTAATCTGTGGAACAGTTTTATAGATTTTGAAAAAATGTAAACATAAAGTAGAACTAACACAAAAATAACAACCTATATGAGTCATTGGTATGGCCAATATATGAATAATGAACTGTGGTGGGCTGACCTTGACTGGCTGCCGTACACCCACCCACCCTACACCTCAACAAGACAACATAAGAAAGCAGGGCTCATGAGTAATGATAAAGACAGGAAAATCACTTACAAATTACTCTTACAGGAAACCAGAATTAAATCAGGGAAAATTAATTTGATTTGTGGGCAATAAAAATTAAATTTGTCTGGCGAGGAAAAAATACAAAAACTTGACACCTTCACCACCACTCCCTTTTCCCCAGTCTCAATTTCAATCCTTCTTTTCCAGCTCCTCTGGGAGTGAGGAGATGTGATCAGCTCATAACACTAGCTCTCTGCCACTCCTTCTGTCATGTGTGCTCTAACACGGGTCATTCCCATGGACTGCAGTCCTTCAGAATAGATTTGCTCAAGTGTGGGCATGCGCAGCAGTTCATCAGGGAATATCTGCCTGCTCTGGTCCTCCACAAACTGCAGTTTAAATATTAGCTCATATGGTGGAGACCATATGATGAAAAACAATCTTTATGAGCAGATTAGCACAATTACATGTTTATGTTGTAAGCCATTTGTTTGATAGAGTTAGATGCCTAGTCTAAGTTTACTTTGGTTGTCAACAGCGTCTCCAAGAGTAAGTGGCAAACTACTGCTATTCTAGATGAGGAGTGAGATAGGGAGGTTTTAGCTGATCACAGAGAATTGGAGAAGTTAGTGAAGGCAGCTGCATTTCTCACCTACGAACATAACTTTTATGCAGTTAAATTCAGGTGAATAAATAATTGCATTAGAATAAACAGGAAGATGGTCACTGTATTTTATGGACTGTATCACATGCTAAAAGGAACTGCATGTTGTTAGGGTTTTTTGAAACTACTATTTAAGTGCTAGCTTATTACTCAGAGTTATTTTGGAGTTTGCTTTTCAACTTGATAGATTCTCAGTGAGCAATATTATGGACTGATGATAAAACCCAAAATAGTTTGAAAACTCATGTTAATTTTTAGTAAAGTACAAATACTATTAATTCATGCCATAAAGGAAAATGCATGTACCTTACACAATTTCCTCATCATTACTATCTCAAAAATGCCTTACTATAATACATTAAACAAAGGTTACAACTAGTTTAAGTAGTTTTTTGTTCGGTCCTCTCAAGTGGATAACAATGTCATCTGCCATTATTCTATTTGTAATTTATTATCATTATGAATAGTGTGTACAATATTTGTAAGAGAGTATGAAAAAATAGTTGCCATAGAATCATAGGTTTTAAACTTTGCACATAACACAAAATAAGCAGATAACTATACAAATATCATAAAATCGTTTTTGCAGGTGTTTTTCTCTCTTAAAATTGTAACGACTTAATTATAACATAAGAAATCAAAATTCTATGCCAATAAGTACATGAATCACCAAAACATTAAAATCTATACATGTAAAAATTCTGCTGAAAATTTATTATCTATTAAACCACAATTTATAATGGAGATAACTGTGTATTGGTTATGAAATAATTGTTCTCTGCTATTTATATTAATATTTAATTATATTAAAGTAAATAGAAAAAAAAATATTGGTGAGGTCAATGGTATTAGAGACTGTTTTGTTAGAGAAAAATTATTAGATGTAACTCTTGTAGTACTTTACAAAAATACTTACCCTTAAATGTACTAAATTTCCTGTGGCAAGAATCTCTCCCCAATCCATATGTTGTGCCATTTGACCACTGAGAAAAGCTTCTTACTTGTCATAGCTGAAAGCATTTTAAATGGACAGAAAATGAGTTGGTCAGAACTCTTTGGAGGAGGAATACAGCCATATCTTGAGCTTACAGTTGTCTGCAGCAAAGTGCATATAAGCTACCATGAAAACTCTAAATTACTAATCTTCAGAAAGCTAAAACCCTTGGCTCCAATCATTTTACCTAGTCAGAGAAATTGTATAAAGCAAAACACATATTTATAATCTATTTTCTCTCTGTTCGATTATTTTACTTTTTTTTTTAAAGTTATTGAGTGATGAGTTTTCACATAAACACCTTTGTAAAAATAATAGATTAGAGATGGCGCATCCCCTCAACCATAGATTGATAACCTTAGGACAGGCAGGTGTTTGGGTGTTTTCTAATGGGACTCATGCTCTCAGTAAATAAATATGATGTTCATTCATGGTTGTGATTTCTACATGCTCAGCCATCTGTTAAAATGACACCTTGCCTGTTAACAAGATACTTATATTGTTCTCAATATATATGGAAATCAAGTAAAGATAGTGGGAGGTGGAATACCTCAATAAAGATGAAAAAATGGCTTCTTCCATTAAAATTTCTCCATTTAAACTATATTGTGTCATATTAATCTATAACTCTCTAAACCCCTTAAAAATCATAATTGAATAAAACAACTATCTCTGTTTTTTTAATTGAAAAATATTTTATCATAGTCCTTATTTTATGTATATCCTGTGTTTTGGAACAGCATTTAGAATTTAGAATTTATTCTGTCAATATCAATAGCTTTTTTATGTGCATTGCTGTCGTAACAGAACTTGTGTATCCGACACCAAACAAGTATATTTAAAACAGTGTTTGTATTTTCACTTAAGGAAATCTTATTAACCTTTACATATCAAAATTCAAATAAAATTATTCTCTAGAATTTTTAATACTAAAGAAAGGAAAAAAAATCAATAATAGCTTAAGACTTTACACTTCTTTTCATCATTTGCTGACAAGACAGTGATTTCTCTTGTGAGATTCATGTTTCACCATGTTAAAATGCAGTCATGATCTAGAGACTTGGCCATTGACATTCTTCAAAGTTAAATATGAAAAGGCAAACCAAAAAAAGAATGTGGAGGATTTAGAATGTAATAGTTTACGTATCTGGGTAATTGTATTATTATCTGGAAATTTTCAAACTTGATTAGACAAGCCTTTTGTGATATGATTTTCCTTGGAAGTTAGTCCTAAAAGGCATCCAGAAGCCCCTTTCTAACTTTAATTCTTCTATGAAGAACAATTGTGAGAAAATAATGCTAGAATAACCTTTATAGCCTTAAGTTCACTTTTCTGTTACTATTGCTACTTGATTGTGTTTGAGTATTTTTTATTATGTGGGAGATACATCCCTTAATAATTATATTATAATAATTATTAAAGATTGGCACTTAACATGGGAAACTTGTCTGCTCAGGATGTCAGAATCAACCAGTAATTATACAATATATGTATACTTTGGACACTTTTGGCCACTAGTTTTCAAACAGCTCTAAATATTAAAGTGCAAGAAAGCAGTAAACTACACATAATTTCAATTTTTTCAGTATAGAAAGATTTCATGAGCAAAAAAATGAAATTAAATTAATCTTGTAGAAGCTTGCTGTAAGAATATGTTCATGGCTCTATAAGATGCATTTTTTCTATAATGTCTTATCAGGTTTTTTTAAGTCTTTCTTATAAATAGTAGTCTTTGTTATTAAATGTTACTATACTAAAAATATTGGATTGTACTTTAAAGTATTATTTCTAGAATTGTAGAATCAGCAACTAGAAACAAGCATACAGCATATTCACATTAGTATTCATTATTGTATATTTTTTCTCTTATTTGCTATACACACAGCTTTTTCTAGCAGAGATCACTCTTTTCCCATGTCAGTTCTATATGCAAAATAATGGAGTCTTAATCCCTACCTGGACTTCCTAGGCAAGAGTTCAATTAAAATTAATTGCAGTGCTAATATCAACTCATCCATATGATTATAAGTACAATTATTATTTTTATTGCTATTATTTTTTTAAATACTGACTTTTGGTTAATATTGACCACAATGGAAATCAACCTAAATAGAAGCCACTAAAAAGAACAAGCATTCCAATGAAATGCCATTAACAGTCATGTCCTGTTGTTATTGCTATTAACTTAATGACAAGCAACATCAGCAAAACCAACACTGAAATAGTAAACATACTGCTTGACTTTCTCTGTGTGAAATATTTGGGTTTGGAGCAAATTATTTCTTATTTTAGGTAAATTTTTAGAAATTTTCAAGTCCAAGGTTCTTACAACTTAATAATAATAGCCGCTGAACAGTACTTCTACAGTGATTAAAACATGAGATGAGGGAGATACTTATTTTTTGGCATTTTTTACCTTGTTTAAATAAACACGTTTTCTCCCATTACTTGAGACCATTGGGTTGAGGCAGAGCAGGAAGTAGAAAAGTTTCCCCCATATAATCTTCTATTTAAGATATTAAAAATAGATGAAAGAGAATCAAAACAAAACTTAAAGCCATATGATGAATGTGATCTGTTTTTATTTTCTCAATGAGACAAAATGTCATACAGTTTTACATATAAATCATTAACAAACGGAGACATTATTTCATAGTAGAATACACTAAATCAAATTATAGTAAAATTAGCATAACATATTTCCTTCAAGTTATTTTCAGATTACAGTTTTGTGCAATCTGACAACTGTAGTTGAAAGATGGAACTAAATTACTACTATAGTTACAGTTTTTTTTATCTGGGAAAAAAATCTTCTAATGTCTTCATTAGACATTAGAGAAACATCAACATACAGAAACATCAACATAGAGAAATTAAACCAAGTTCAACAATAGAAGTACCCTTGAAAATATGCATACTTCAGTGTCAGAGAAAAAGTCTACATATAAATTAAACATTTACAGGGAACATTCTGGAAAACAACGCAATTTTATGAAAACTATGTGACAGACCTCTACAGTAAAACAGTTTATGTAGCACTTGCATTTCAGGAACTGGAAAGATAATTAAGTTCACCATATTTTTTATTGGTTGTTTTTTAATTATACAGGCAACCCGTTTGATATATTAATTTATATGACACTGGAAGGATTCCCCTTGCTGATTTAATTCTGCAAAAAGTGAATTCCTGATAGTGATAAGAATTATGTATGCCTTTTTTCTTTAAGATGCTGACTATTGCTCTCCCACTTTCTTTCCTGTCTCATCTCTTTCCATATTGCTTGCCAAGGAACTTATCCTACTGCTCTAGATGTGTCAGGTTAATGATAGGGAGAGAGTCAAAGTCCATTACTTTGTGTTAAATTGAGATAATTGCCCTGTTGTCCTGTACTGAACTGTAATGAGTGTCCTGTCTCCTCCAATACTGGGGACCAAAGCTTTAGCCTGGTAATCTAAGAAAAAGCACATTGTGCCTCAGCTTTACACACAGTCTTTCTCCATCTGCCTGTTTCCCTGTTTTATGAAGGTTGATAGAACCCGAAAGAGTAGCTTTGTGTTTTCAGTCTTTTTGCAATGGAGTTATGATGGGTAAAATAAATATTGGCCCTGCTGAAAAGAGTGAAGAGAAAAAGAGCTGTGAGGAGAATAAAGAGCAGAAGAAAGGACTCAGGAATCTAGGCTAAACAGATTGGGCCAAAAGTACAATGAATATATGCCCAAAATGCAGTTTAGTTGGTATAAAAGGAAACTGGTTAAATAATATGGGGAAATTTTTTCAGAACTATAGAGCCATTGGACTATATGAATTGTTTGTTTATCTAGAGAGGAAGCTTACCTATCTTCAAAGAATCAGCCTAGAGAAGAACTAGGTATGGATATTCTTATCGGTTATAGGAAAGTCAGAGAAGAAACATTATTAATTTGTGGGAAGAAGGACAGAGCTCTGTTCAAGATCACTGCTTATCTCTGTGGCAAGCTGAACTGCTATTTTCCAGAGACTGTGACAGCCTTCTCTGTATATAACAAACCTTGTAACTACACAGCGTAGACAGCTGCTCAGAGATCCTTCTTTTCTGGCCTTTTTTTAAATTTTGTTTGTTTGTTTGGGGTTTTGGGGTTTTTTTGAGATATACACTCTCTTTAAAAAGACTTAAGTTAATGTTAATACGGTAATCACTAAACCAGTCAGCTAGAGCATAATGCTAACAACATCAAGAGAGAAGGTTTGATCCTATTGTGGCCCATTCACTTAAGAGTTGGACTCAAGTATCCTTGTGGGTCCCTTCCAGCTCCAAAATTCTGTGATCATCACTCAAAAAACCATAATACAGGGCTAGTTCAGCTCAGGTTTTCTCTGTTAGTGTTGTTGTTCTGAATGTGAGCTCATTACCCAGTGTGCAGCGTCAATTCACTCACCAAGGTGAGGCATTTCTAAATTTTTAATCTAGTTTTCATGAAGTAGGGAGTACATGGTAACCCACAAAAGGCTGGCTCCCTGATTATCCAAAATGTACACTACTTATATAATTTAACAAACAAAAGCATCAGCATTCATTGGTTACAGAGTAGATAATGAGTAACTAGTCATGATCTCCCCTACCAATTACTTTTTCACCAGGTACTGCTCAGTTCTGCTGACTTCCTTCTTGGTGGCTGTTGTCCAAACAGCCCATTCATCTTGGGACTGCCTTCTCTATTCCTAAAAAACTAGTCAAGCACGAAACATTCACAATGCAATTGCTTAATCATAACTGCCCAGCTATAGCTACTGATTAACAGCTAAAAAAAAAATAGAAAAATTTGATTCAAATATTGAGGGACTCAAATTTTGAGAGGCTCAATATGAGCATGATGGATAAAAGCCATGTCCTAAAGCTAGAAATTGGTCAGAATCAGGCAATGGTTTGTAAGTCTTGAGCTAATGAGGAGATATTATAAAAGAAGTAGCCAAAGGTAGACATGGAACGAATAGTAATTTGGTAGAATAGGTATCTGACCCATAACCTAATAAACAATAATACAGTCCCTTACAATTAGTATTGAATTTGTCATCTAGTGTAATTAAGTGTATGTTTAACATTAAATTTTCCCTTGATTATGGATTGACTTAAATAAATGGTCAGTGTTTTCATGCATGGTTTCTCTAGACCTACAAACCAAAGTGTGCAGAACATTTTAGGAAATCCAGTATATTAGAATTCATTAAAATATTTTATAACATTTTCCTGCACCTTCACCTTAGAATACTCTCTGAATAGGGCTCTTGATATAAAGCAGGGTATCTTTTACTCATGCACTAATATCTAATTCATATTTATATGAAAAATTGAGTGAAGGACTGACATGCTGAAGACAAGTACCATAGCTGTTTGTTTGAATATATGCCATCAGTAAGAAAACTTAGAAAAAGCAATGGATGTAATATATGCCTGATTATACTATGGCTCATAAACTTTTATATTTGGAGTTTTTTCAATCTTACAACAAATTCACTGCATCATTTTTACATAAGGTGCATACTTCTTCCATGCTCAGTGAAAGCTTATTATACACATACAGTGAATACCTATAAAACACCTTCTACTGTAAAATATAAAATGCATACAAAACTTCTCTTTTGTTGTATTTTAACAATATAGATACAATAAATAAAACCAATACTCTTATTTCCCCATTTTTTTGTAAATTTTGTAAACCTTTTCAATATGTGAAGAGAAAATTTGTGACTGTTCTTTCCAATTTATTTTTTAAAGCAATGCCTATGAAGGGTGCATCCACCTGGGAGGACCTGAGCTTTTTGCTCCAGTCTGTTACAGTGCTCAACCTGAAAGCACATAAATACTTCCATGCATTTTGCACCCCAGAAACCTGTTCAAATCACAGAAGAACTAAATGAAAACCTTTTAGAAACTTCATGAGTTTCACTCTAAAAATTTAAATTTTCACCCACTTTCCATATTTAAAAAATTGTGATGGGAGGGAGGTAGGGCATCACACTGCATTTTGAAAATTGTTTGCATCATAATAACAGTTTCTCAACAGTAATCTCATATTCTCTCATTGCTTTCTAATTACTACTTAGCAAGCAGATTAAGTTCCATTGTGTTCCAAAGTAGCTTTAACTTGCTGTATTGCTTATCAGTATAACCAGCTGTTCAGTGGTAGATTCAGTGATGACGGCATTTTTAATTGCTTTTTTCGTTTGGCTAAGTAAGTTCAGATGGTCACTAATTAGTTCTGTCATGCTGAGGTAGTTTTGTTATGAACAATGCAATCAGTGTTTCATTGAAAAGACAATTTTCCTGAGATCAACACTGCTTAATTATCCCTAGGAATCTGTCCTTAGTTTATATTTTTTGTTATCACTGTCATGAGTGAGGTGATATGAATTAAACTGAACTGCCACTTAAAAGAAAGCTTCTACTAGTGCACATAATGATTTCTCATTTTCCTCTGCTCAAAAGCAATCAACTGAAACAGTCATAAAGACTTATTCTTTATTAAGGTCTATGCCTTGCTTTAGGGCAGCCCAAGTTATTTCAAAATTATAAGGCATTGAAGCAGTTTATGATATTCACACTTGTGTCTTTGTATCTCTTACATAAAGCATCATGAGAAGATTGGCTTTTTCTTAGGTATTTTCATCTTATTTTATGCAAGAAAATAGTCTTCCTGAAATACCAGAAGAAAGTAGAAATGGCTCATTTCTTCAAGATGAATAAAAAAAAATTAAAAATCCACTAATGCTATTGAAAAATCATGAATATTGGTTATTTTTGTATGTTGATTTTATTAAAGTGTTCAAGTGTTGATCAAGTGTTGATTTTTTTTAATTACATAGTAGTGAGTTTGTATCTTATAGTACAAAAACGGCAGTTAGAGACTAAAACATCAGTGGAATTCCCAACAGAAATTTCTCTTGCAGATTTTTAGATAACTGCTTTTTTTATTTTCAATTCTTTATTGGAGATCCTCTTTCACAGGTGTTTTATAATGCCTGTGATTGTGAAAGCAAATGCATACTGATTGAATGGTTACTAAAGATTTACTTGTAATGTATCATTTCTGTGGCCAAGCTACATAAAACTTTTTGGTAAACTCTGACACACCAAGTATCTCAAATTGACTGTGTAGGGCACAGCATTTTTGTTCCAGGATTTTTTTATTTATTTCTTGATTCCTTAGCAGTTGATGTAACTTCAACATGGACCAGTGTTTCTTAACATTCTCATAAAGCTGTATCCCTTTCAGTTGTGGAAATGCTGTATGGTATTTTGATAAGACAATATATGTGCTTGGGCTAACAACTGTTTCTGTCGACTGTGGGATTAGATCACTAGGGGATTATTGATTAAAGATATGAAAAAAAATAGAGCTAAAAACTGTATCCGTCAGGAAAATAGATTGTAAGGAAGGCTGGGAAAAATATACTGTCATTACTTGCTTGGGGAATATTCAGCTGCATTTAGTCATTTCAAGTTCAATATGTCATGGAAACTCCATAAGACCAATTACCATCTGAAGAGTCAGATGTGGAGGTAGGACAGAAAATATCGTAGTGATTATGCAGCACTGAAGAATGACTACACCAGTAGCGCACAAAAATGGGTTTATACTCGCTCATTGAGAAGAAAACAGAAAAATTCAGTTGTACAGGTAATGACCCTATCCATTCCAAAGCATTGTTCTAATATTCAGATTTTCTTGCTTTCCATAACCACCTATTTATAGCTCAAGAATTCTTAAATCCATTTTATTAAGTATATAATACATTTATGCTTATGAAAGCAATCAAAAAACCTCTTAACATTTCTTCCATATAAATATTTCATTACTCAACATTTGTCTGATTGTACAATAATTGTTCCCTGTAGACAAAAATGATGGAAGTATAAATCAGGAGTACGAATAACAAACAGATAGCAGGAATAGAAACATATTAAAGGTACCTGAACACAGTTCTCAAAATATTCTTTATATATATTACACATATTTACCTATATGAAAATAAATGGAGAAAGTGAGTTTACATAAATTATTTATAAATTCAGAACATGAAATAAGTGAACTATAAGTGACACAACTACTTCAGAATTACTAAGCCTTTGCTTTGACTTAGAAGAATGCTAAAACTTGGAATATATCTTTGAGTACTGTAAGACTGTGATGCTTTGTGTTTGTGAAGATGCATAAGCTGTAAAATTAAACTTATTCTAAATAAGGTTAAATTTTCAGTCCAAATTAACCCTAACCAGTATGCTGCTTCTTTGTGGTCCTGAATTTGCTATAGGATGAGTGAAATGTGATTTTTCTAAAATAATAAGCCACAGGATCATGGTATGTTAAGGGGCTGGAACGGACCTTAAAGATCATATAGTTCCAATGCCCTCTGCCATTTGCAGATACACCAAGTATCCGCATTACAAGTATCACCATTACAGCTAAACCAAGTGATAACATAGCTCTAGCCAGGTCACAAGAAGTTCAAATTGAGCAAATCTGTGTCTGTTGTAAGAGTTTGCAAACTCAATACAAAGCCTGGGACTTCATACTCTCTGTGGCACAATTGTATTACTGGGCTACAGAGCTCTATTTATGTGATGTAAAAAGGCATGGGGTCAATGGCAGTCCTCTATAACCACACGAGTTTGTATAATTGTAGAGAAAGTAATCCAAGATGGACTGTGGCAGTAGGAATAGAATTCTTAGCTGCTTATAGCAAGAAAAATATCTGCAGGGTAATTAAATCTTTATCCTGTCCCAGAAATATTTCTGCTGGTTTTCTTTCTTATAGGATGAAGAGTGATATCATCTTCTCAAAAGGTAGGAGATATGGGATTGAAATTTTTGCCTATGTTTAGAAGTACCCTGATATCTTTAGGACTTCTGATGATAATATCATCATGCTTCTGCAATTTGCTTTCAGTCAGGTGGGAACCTTCAGTATCACAACTTTAAAGGCTGCATCTGTCCTGTTTGAGGAAAAAAACCCTATGAATACAAGACATCACTTTCTATGCATTTCATTGCAGAAATCCATATAAGATTTCTATAAGAGCACAAAAGCAACCATTTACAGGTTTTAGAACACAGTAGTTTTAAGACTATTGTTTTGTTTCTAGAGAATAAACTGTATCTATGAATCTGTAATTTACTTCCAGTAGTGATTTGCTCATATGATGGAAGTGAGCTTGTCAGATTATCATTGTATGTACTGGTATGACCTAGATTGCTGGCTATTTGTATGATCTTATGACAGTAAGAAACCTTTGTTCATTATACCTGGATATCAATAATTAAGTGATTTGAAAAATGTATCAAATTTTAAAATTTTATTTTTAGAATTTATTAAATAATAATGTAAAATAGTTTAACATTTTTAAGGTTTTTTTAACATCAATCTTGGTAATGCTTTGGTATACAACTTTTTCTGAGCTGTAACAATGTGTAGTGCTGTGCTGAAGCTCAGAATTGATACCAGCTACGGGGAAAACATGCATAGACTACTTAGAGTAAGTTAAAGATGGAAATCAAACTGGCTACTCAAAAGCTCCAAAATACATTTAATCAGTTTCTATCACCTCCCCTAGTAAAAAGACATTTCAAAAAGTGTTGTGACAGAGTAAGAAAATGGTTTTAATGTATTTCATTGTTACAATTGTGTAAGAAAATATGCTATGATGATGAACCCCCAGGCTGTAGATGGAAAGACAGCTCCATCATTCTCTGCTCTACGCACTGCAAGCTTGACAGTAGTACTTTTTAATGCATATTATTTTCTGGGTACTTCAAAGCAGAAGCACACAACCAACTATGATAAATTAATATCTTCAAAGTTCTTTCTTTAACCCCAAGAACCGATTAGTTGCTATAACTGAAATTGGATTGTTGCTGTTGTAGGAAATTAATGGTAACAGTCATCCCAGAATCTTGTTCCGTGTTTACCTCTGCAATCAGCAAACCAGCAAATTTAGACACCTTAAACACAAACTCTCATTTGTTACACTTTCTATAATTATTATTCCCTGAACTCGGATCAAGGTGCTGTGGACAGACACAGTATTGTTGCGTATCTTGGTATTCATTTCGAGCAGGATACGGAGCAGCTGGAGGCTGTCCCAGGATCCGGTGTGGCGAGCCGGGGCCATGGGGCCGGGCTGGGGCGGCTCCAGGGCCTACCCGGGCTTGGCAGTGCCCATGGCCAGTGTGGGCAGGGCTGCGGAGGCTGGGGAGCAGCTGCAGTGGGGACTGATGGCTGTGGGTGTGAGGGAACGCTGAACATGGGGGTCCTGGGCCATGGGCAGGGTGGGGAATGCCAAAGGGTGACAGTCAGGGGCAGTCCGGCCTGGTGGTGCTCTCGGGGCCCTGTCGACCATTGCACCTCACCTGCCTCACCCGTTTTGGTGCACTGTATGAATCCCTCCAGCAGGAAAGTTACTGTGCGGCAGCCGTCCTTGTTGTCAGCGGGAACTGGGGTGGGATCATGTGATACTTCTGAGCCTCAGCTGTGAAATAGTGAGGTGAAAGCATTTTGTCCATAATAAAATATGTTTAAAAAACTCTAAGCAAACATGAAGACTCAAGAGAAAGACATGAGGCATGTTGGTGACTTTTTACAAAGGCCTTCCTCCTTCCTTCCATGAAGACTTCAGGACCCAGAGGGACTTTGGAAAGAAGAGCAAAATTCTAGAAGAAGTGACCTACCAAAAAAACCATTTTGTATACTGGTTTTAACCCTATTATAAAAGGTCTTTTCTTTATTACTTGGGTAGTTTGAGCAATAGTGTTAGTACTGTAACTTGGTGAACTAAAGGTGAAGTTTTGTCTATTTTGATTTAACTGCAAATATAATAGCTAATCTAAATATAAATTCTTGGTTTAAGAAAAAATCAAGAGAAAAACCCAGAAAAAAAAATCTAATTTTTTCATTTTAGATGTCATAGTTCCCAGAATCTGTTGCAAAAAGTCTTTCTATGACATAAAGAGCAACAAATGCTGCAATACACATAGAGAAAGAAAAAATAGGTTTGCTAAATTGAACTTCTACGAAGACAAGAATTATATAGTGCACCTATAAAGAGAAACAGGGAAGGAGGAAGCCTTGATCTTCAGGGTATGTATCATCAGTCTCAGTTAAAACAAGGAAGATCCTAGATCTTTAGGGTTGAACTACAGGTGCAACCTTTATTTGGTCTGGTTTATGATACTCAGTGCTTTAAAAATTAGGAACAAGCTTCAAACTATATTTTTGGGTAAGTGTGCACTACTAGTAGTGGTATTTCCTAGAAATTATTTGAGTCTGGACAACTGAACATCTTTTCCAAATTACTTAGAATCAATTTATATCCATACCAATGATATCCAAAGATTACAAAAATTTTGGAGCACGATTGAAAAAACAAGATACAGGTGCAAATTCATCTGGTTGTTGATACACTCATGCATGTTAATAATATACCTTGAAATATGAGTAAAATCAGGACTTAGATACATAAACATTCTTGTCAGGTGACCTGTGGAAGCTTGTATATATGGTTTTCCTGTGTGGTAACTTCTGTGTAAATAAAAAAAGCTTGAAATATTCTTCTGCCTTTGAAAGTAAGCTAGTTTGTGTTTATATATAAGTATATAGTATATATAGTTCCATGGAAAGTTATCACTCAGCAGATAAACACATGGTAACTTCCAATGCATGATAAATTTATATTTTACTTGCAAAATCAGCACATTTAGTAAGTAAGAATACAGGCCATACTGGAAGATAGCTTTACAATTTGACAAAGAAGGACATTCCATATATACAGTGAATAAGTTAATGAATAAATGAATATAAAACTGCAGGTATTTTACTACAAGTTAAGGGAAACCAATACAAAAAAGTTGCAATAGACATGGCATAATTTGCACTGACCAGTCGAGTTTTGTGTCACTTTCTGTTATTCAATCAACAGTCAAAGAGCAGAGTGTTGAGAATGATAGCAAACTGCAGGAAGGTCTTTCACTGAGAGCCAGAACGAATTCATTTTTTCACTTAAGAAGTTTTTGCACAAAACATAGCTATGCTTACGTATTGATGTGGACGCACAGGAATTCTACACACACAGGAATTCTAGCACCTGACAGGCAAAAGTATGACTTGGTAGTGCTTGATGCTGAAGAAATTCTGACTGCTCAAGGTGCTTGTTATGTGAGGAGCAGGCAGATGTACTTGATGATCCCTTTCAACTTGAGACATTATGTGATTCTATGACATATTGTTGGGATTAATTTCCCTACAAAATCTCCATGATTTAATGGGAATTAGGAGCTTTAAATTATTAACTTCTAAATAACTTGTGATTTCTGCAGGAGGTCAAAGTAGATCATTACAGTGATGCTTCTTGGCCCTATAATTAACAAATATATAAGGAATAAATATTAATAGGTGTAATATTAAAATCATGCTTCAAAAGTTTTAATGCTCTGACAAATCATAAAACATTCATAAGTCTAGCTATGAAAATAGCTGTTATTGTCTGAAAACAGCCATTATTTTCTGAAGCATGCAGAACCCCCAGATTAGTGCTTCTTAAAGCATGTAAATTCTTAATCTTAGATTTGTGTTCCCTATCCCAGATGAATGAGACAGAATTGTTGAAATGTTTGTCTTCCACACTTTCCAATATCTAGCTGCTTTAATATTGCGTTAGAATGATGGAAAAAGAGCTGCAGTACATAGCACAGACTTTGTAAGAGAAATTTACTGTAGAGAGCTTTGCAGATAAATGCACTAAGCAGAGAGGTAATTTACTTGTCCTAAATCTCTAAATTTCATAATCCATGTTTGAAAGTGTTGTTCAGGATAGAAAGCAGTGGAGTGTGCTATTAGGTCTTACATTTAATCTTGGTATGGCATCAAATAACAATGATGATTCTTCTAAATATTTTTTGAAGTGTACCACAATACCTGCATAAAAAATTCCAGACTCCTTGTACTTTTTCTGACATTCATCTTAACACTATTCTGCTAATAGGTCTACATTGGCATTTTAACATAATCACTTCAAACCAAATGAAATTATGGATGAGTGTGTGATTATTTTTCAAGGAAAGTGAATTCAAGAGAGCATGGGAAGTATACTTATTTATTATGCATACTTTAATTCTCAAAGGCATACACATTTGAGAATTTGAAACTTACAAACTACAGATGATAAATGGGCTATGAACTGTTATTATATATACTAGCAACCTTTAAGGTCCAGAAAACATACAGTTGTATTTAATGTACCAGTTGTCAACAATAATTACTGCAAAAGGAAATGTGAAGTACTTTGAGAAATGGCTGAAATGAAATTAACTTCATTGTGTAATACATTTTACAGCATAGTGATAAAGTTAGTAGTTAGAACAGGAAAAATATTTTATGATTGTATATTCATTCTTACCTTGACATAGCACCTGATACTGTTGATAGTCTGCTCATATTTGCTTTCTAGACTATGATATAAATCTTACCTTAGGTATAAAATAGACACATTATTAACAGTACTGTTATTAACACTGTTATTAATACTGTTACACTGTATTAACAGTACTGTTGTGGGTCGACCTTGTCTGGCCTTCAGGTGTCAAGTAAGATGTCCTCCCACTCACCTGATCAGCAGGACAGGGGAATAAAATAAGTTTAAAAACTTGCAGGTCGAGAAAGGCATTTTAATAAAGAGAAGCAAAGGCTGCGCACAGAAGCAAGTTGTAACAAAAATATTTATTCTGTACTCCTTAGCAAATAATGTCCAGCCACCTCCTGGGGAAAAGGATCTCAGTATGCATAGCAGTTACTGAGGAGACAATCTTCATGCTGTGCAAACACTACTAAGCCATAGTCAAGACATTGGTGTGTACCATCTGACTTACTCAGTACATTTCTATAATGACTTCTTATAAATAGAAATATGGGACGTTGTTTACAAAAGCAAATTAAATATATTCCTAAATTTTCAAGCATTTTAATCAATTTAATATTATAATTACTTGGTATCTAGTATTAACAATCTAATATTAACTATTGTAGAAGATTTGAGGAAAGAACCATTAAATATTATTTTTCATTTTCATTACTATTTGTAAATTGAAACACTGTGTTTTGCATAGATGCTATGTCACAGCTACAATGAAAGCAGATATTTTATCATGTTCAGTGGTGCCATTCCAGTGATTGGCTACAGCCCTCCTCTAACATTCTTCTAATTATCTATCTGCATCATCATTTATTTTGAGTAGTTCTCTTGGCAGGTAAACTCTGTCTGAAAATCACTGCTTGTGGAAATAAATCAGCAAAGACAGCAAGATATAGACCCCCTCATTACCATGATATTGATTTCAAGTGAACATTTGTCTTGTTAGTGTTCTTCTAATTGGAATTAGCATCATTGCAATCCTGATCAATTGTACAATGTATTGTACTTTCAAATTCTGTCCTCTCCATCTGCCCAATTATGTGAAAGTGTGTTTTGTTTTGTTTTTCTAATCTTAGAAGCTAAGTTGAATCATATGCTTTGTTTCTAGAAATTAATCCATTTGAAACAAACATTCTCAGTATGTGTTATTTCAAATATTAAAATCAGTTATATTGTACTGCAATTACATTTTGTCATGGCTTGATATTTAGTAGGAATAATTGAAAATAATTTTTAGACATGTACAATTCCAAGATTTCTATAGTATATAATTTATTATATACTTATCTCTGAGGGAAATAGGAGAAAAATTGTTTTATGTTCATGTCAAGAATCCCTTTCCTCTAAAATAGTGGCTTGGTTTTATGTGTTGCAGATCCACAAAGTTTTCCATGACACTGACTGAACAGCCTGTTAATTGGCTAAATAGGTTGAAAATATTTAAAAGAAACCAAATATGTATCTGAAAATGCATAGAATACAGAACATATCTGAAAATATCTCTATCTAGCATTAAATTATATTTTTAATAACATTGACCGTAAATACTCTCATAATACTTACATTTCCTGTCCTCCACCAAGTCGATCCTAATTTCATTATGAGCGAGAAACTAGAGATTATTGACCAGACATTTTTACAAATATGCCACCTTTTCATGCTGCTATATTTTATTTTTATATTATTTTTACTGTGCTTTGTCTTTTACTGCTGTAATCACTTAAAATCATGAACTATGCTTCACTTAAACTTTTGAAAATTCTAACCCTAGTGTGGTAAAAAGGGCATTTACATAATTTAAAATAATAGTTTCAGATTTTTTAAAAAAATTAAGTTTTATAAAGATAAGAATAAAACATATCCAGAAAAAATACTATTTTATGTACCACTTAAATCAGTTCCCGTCAAGAGTAGAAGATGCTTTACAAAATAAATATATATGCAGCATAATGTATATAGCAGAAACATTGCTGGTTTTCAACTTATAGAGCTATATTTAAGATTTCACAATTAGAAATGTCACTTGAATAACATTTTAACAAATGTGAAAATATAAACCTTTTCTTTCATATTTGAGAAGCTGGACATGATTTCCAAGACTTTCAATTGTTTTTGAAACTTTGTGTCAAAATATTTTAATTTCATTAGTCAAAAAGATATTGTGTTTAAGAATCAGCAGTGATTATTTTTTTCAAAAAGGAACACACATTTCAAGCATTAAATTCAATAATTGTTTTAATAATTTTCAAGCATTAAGTTTAGTAATTATTTTTCTTTTTAAGAAATCCCCTTCCTCAGTAGATATTTTAAATCAAATTTTAGCATATTTAAAATACGCTGTTCCCTCTGTGATTTGAAGAGTAATATATATGTAAGCATGTACATAGATATATATATAATATATAATCAAATTGACCTAATTTAGCTTTATTGAATATATATATTTAAAACAAAATCTAAAAACACAATGAGAACTTAGATGTTTATGAATATACTCTGAATTTTATGAAATTAAGGAACTAAAGTTTTATGCAAATGCTTAAATTGTTACTAAGGAGACAATTCTGCACACCAGTGTCTATTTTGAAAGTTACAATTTTCAATTAGCAATTTTTTTTGTTAGAAATATCTTGTTCCATTCTTATACAAGGTTTGCCAGAATGCAACAAAAGTCATGAGATGGTTTTGGATTTTTTATATAGCACACAGTTTGACTGTTATTTCATAGAAGAGACACACAAGGATCCGTGTAAGCTGCTTAACATAAAATGCCTTTTATTTTCTGAGATATTTTTTTACTTTTTAAAAGTTGAAGTACAGTCATTAAACAGTAAATATCTTAGAATTCACTGAACCACATTTGAAGCTGTACTTTCAAATTTGAACTGTCTTTTGGAAGAGGTTTTGTAACCTCTTTTTATTCCATGAGCATTTTTTCTCTATCAGCTAGAGATCAAAGCATTTGAACTGATGCTGCAAAACAAGTTTTTTCTTCCCTCTTCACTTCTCAATCTGTCATTTGCATTTTGAGTCTACTTCAGATATCCTACTTTTGGCAAACATACCCTCAGAACTAATGAAACTGACAAAAGTAGTGTACATAATGTGAAATTTCATGTCCCCTTGAATTCATTTTTTTGAAAGTCAAGGCATTTTTCAAATATGGATCTTGAAGTAAAAATTGGCTATTTCAGGCAAATTTCTTTTGCCTGAAACACAACAAAAATAACACATCTAAACCACATTTGACTTCAAGAAGAAATCTTTATTAATATTGTCCTAGAATTTCCCATGACATTTTTAGAGTTCTAGAATGTTGAAGGCTAAATAAGTCTTACTGGTATTTGGGGGTGTGCATATTTTTATTAATGGTTCTCTTAAATAAGTGTGTAAAAGAAAAAAAATAGCTCTAACAATCTTAAATTGTGCAAAAACCACAAATTAATCAATATGGAAACACATCTGGAGCTTTTGTAAATTGATAAAGTGGTATGTTGTACAGATGAACAGAAAGTATATACACATCATTATGAAACAAATTCAAACAATATATTTTCAATATATTTCATGAGTAGATAAATATATATGTGCAATGCTTGCATTTTCTCTTTTTTATTCCCTTTTTTTGTCTGTGCATGCAGGCATCAAAAAATGACTGGCACTATTTGTCATGGTGAAGCTGTTATTTATGTTTGCAATTCACATGGAAATGTGTATGGTCTCTAAATGTGTCTTAGCATTATTTACATAATAATGCTTGAGAATCAAGTTTGGAGCCTTAAGATATCCTATATTTTTAACCCTTAAATGAAGTGCGGTTCAATATTTTTTTGGGCATGCAGCTAGAACCCTATAGCCAAGGAATGGCCACTGAGGTTTAAAAGAATTGTTTTAGAGATACTAAAGTATTAACTGTAGCAAATAATCCGTAGAGTCTTTCCAAGTGAAAACTAATTATCTATTCTGAGGGAAACAGGCAAGAATATTTGTTTCTCAGTTTGTTTAATTCCATCACTTAAAAACTCCAGAATGTTAAAAAAAACCCAAAACCATTCCCGACTGAAAGACAGCTCATCAAATACTTGGATTTACTGATGAGAAGTGAAGTGCTTTTTTGAATAGAAGTGTAAAGAAGGTCTAACTCCTAGTGCAGACAAGCAGCCCTCACAATTTAATCAGTTTCTACTAAGAAGCAAGGTCTTCTATGGTTTAGAACTATTTTGATACTGTTTGCATACAAAGCCAGCAGAGTAATTTGTAGTGTCATATCTTCTTGTTAAGATCTCCTTACTTCTTTCCTTATCTCCCTAGTATGCACAGTAAAATGTCACTATACTTTTCTTTATCATCCCTTGATTATTAAGAGAACAAGGTTAATATCCTAGGGGGAAAACATCTCACAACATTCATATTTACTAGGTCAATATATACAATTATTTTGGTTCTGTCTGAAGAGAGGGATAAACTGACGTACTTGTCAACTCAATGATGGAATAACAACCTGAATTAACATCAGTATCAGTAACATTTTTTAATTGACTGGTAAAATGCTGTTTGCTCATGCCATGTATTGAATGTTGAATATGTACTATTCAACTTGCTTTAGGTTTTACTGGTGAGGGGAGAGAAGACACTCCACAGTCTAGGAATTCTTTTCAGTACAGTGCATGGGCAAGGTCAAGCCAGTTTGGTGTTTTAGTTCTGTCATGGTGTGCTAGTGCTGTCTTTGAATACTCATGATTTGGCCTGATAGTGCTTTACATTACAAAAATTCTGTTCTAGAGGATGACTGGGGAAGGTTTGCTACAAGGAAATCATCTTATTACTGCCCAGGAGCCACAGTCCAAGGGCTGGGTTGACAAAGAGGAGTTAATTGAGTCATCTAGGAAGTTTTATCACTCATTAAAGGCTGCAATGAGCTTTAGAAACAGATGATCTTCAGTCAGATCTCTACTGCTACCATGGCCTACTCTTGTCCCAGAACTGGAACTTTATTGCTAATTGAGAAGAAATTAAAGAGATAGATAAATAGAATTACCTTATTGCTTGACATTCAGCAGGGAAAAAAAAAGTATTAATTCTGCATTACTGTTATGGATGAAGGACACAGAAATATGTAATGTAAAAAGAAAATAATTAATAATATAAAAGAATTCATTTTGTATGTAAAAAAATTCACAAGATGGTAACTCCTTATATAATTCTTCTCACACAATATAGACAAATTTAGGCAGATACTTGTGTTAAAAATACAAACTGGGCAACAAGAGTTCCTTCAAACAGACCTAAAGGATAAGATTACTGAAGACAGTGACGTACTCCCTCAAGAGTTATATTTTTATTTAGTATAAATAAAAATAGCACATTATTCTCGCACCCCTTACATTTTAAACCTAATACTAATTAATTGTTTTTTGCAAAAAATATTTGCCCCAAAACCATGAGATGGTGTAAATATAGAATTCGTTTTTTATTTCCACATAACAGGTATGCTCATTTGTATTATTCAAACTCAAGCCCAATCCTCTACATACCATTTAAAATGTCATTTTTTAACAATTGGTTGACGTTAGTATTTATCCAAAATCAATTTAGGAATAGGCATAGTTTTGTGACTGGAAATACTTGAAGTGCTGAGAGTGTGTAGGGCCAAATTATTAAACTGCTTAAGTAGGAAACAAGATATTAAAATAGTTTCAAATCCACATTAGTTGTTAACAATACCTTGGTTCATTATTATACTTTAAAGTTATAATAAAAATATTTTGTTCAATTACTAGAAGGCTAGTTAGAAAAGATTTCAAAGTTATACTTACCCTGAAGACAACTGAGTGGAGTACTTTGGGTGAACAGATTAACAGAGTTCTGGTATGTGGTGCCACACTCAACCAAACCATATGGATCTAAATTTAGTAAGAAAATGGGACTAACATTTGCTAACTTACCTAAATCAATGAAGAGATATATGTCAATGCCAACGACTTGAATAACACTTATTGAATCTTGAAGGTGATTTTTTGCCATTGAATGTCTGCTAAAATAATTGAAAGTGTTTAAATTTAGCTATCTTCATAGGATTTTGAGTCAATACATAATTTTCAGAAGTAATAAGATTTGGGTGTCTGGTGTTGATTTGAGCAAAACCAAAGCTACAAATATTTTTTGTATCCACAATATGTAGGTATTCATTTAGGTTATTTATATAATGACTTGCTCTAAATTGTTTCTAGTGTTTTTAACAGGTTTTTACTTTTTTAAAATTGTGCTGAACTAGGTTACAAATATGTAACTATATATGCTTGATTTCCCATTTTGTTTTTTCAGATCACATGAAGTTAAAAATAACTGGTACATGAGGGAAAAGCTAGTGTATAATTAATCTCTGCTGGTAGGTTGTTGTTTTTATTTTGTCACAAAGTACAGGTTTTTAAAAACTTGATGCAAAAAGATAGAGTGGGGCAAAAATACAAAACTCATGAATTTTCACTGTTTTTTCAGTGAAAAACAATTTTGATTGTCTGGTTTGTGGTCTACTCATATTAAGTCTTATTAATTTTTTTTTCTTTTCATAATTTGTCACATTTATGTCATTTTAGGGAAGGTTATGTTGGTGAAGGTTAAGGAACTGGCATCTTGTTTTCTCTTCAACACTTTTTCCCTGACATAATGAACATCTTTTCTCCAGTTTTGCTGTAGTCAGCACTGACTGGGATCTAATAAAGCAAGGTCTTTAACAGCTCAGAATTGTTCCTGACATTGTCTTGTCAGTTGTGTTAGACCTTGAATGTACAGACTATGAAAATCTTTCAAAGACATTTTGACAAAGTGGCAGAATGTTTATAAAACTAGCAAAATTTTATATTGCTTGAAGATACATAAACTATCATGAAAACTACTTCCCAGACTGTTGGATCATATGTTCTACAATATTTATTTACAAGGTTAATGCTCATTGACTTTGCAGTATAATGTGCATTGACAGTGTAGGTTCATTGCCATACAAAAGCTTAAAGAATATCTCACAGCAGTTTTAGATCAGCATCTTTTTGTATGCTTTTTCTCACTAATAAAGTGCATTCTTATACTCATGAGCACAGTATTTGTTACCTGTAAATTCTGTAAAGCTTAAGGATGTACATAAATTCAAAAGCACTGACATGAGATTTTTTTTAGTGTGCCACAGAAAAAGTAAATAAAATATACTTTTTAGACTCTTTATGTGTGCATTGTTTGTGCAAGAACACAATGAAAATTATTTACCAAATTTTCAAAAGACAATATTTTGTCAAGAAAAGTATGACAGAAAAAGCAGATTTTCCAAACTTATTATTAGATTTCAAATTAATATCAGTTTGAAATAAACATAAATAAGTTACTCATGTTCTAGAAATATGATATCAGTTTTAATATAAATTAAAAATGGAATTCAGTAATATCTAGTCAATTTGCATCACTGCAAATGATGAATTTTCATGACTTTAATTTTTTTATTTTATGTAAATATTGATTTGGACAAATTTCAGAGGGAGAAATCCACTCAAATTTTATTCTGTAGTAGTAATTTCTTCTACTATTGAAAACAGAGTCTACCATACTGGACAAAAGAAAAGCAGTTTCTAATTTTAATTTTCATTTCTTATGAAAAGATGAAAAATATGTATCTCAGCTTGCTTTGAATTTTTTCAGGAATATTTATGAAGAAGGGAAAAGATGCAGTTATCAATAATAAAACTGAAATAATTTGTTTGAAGTAAACCAAAAGTGACAGTGTCCAATAAAAATATAATATAAAAAAAAATCATTTCCATCCTGAACATCATTATAATCATCATCAACATCATTATCATCATCATCACTACGAAAGCTGGGAAAGAAAATATTTCTGATCCTTCATTCTAGAAGGCTGCATTATTCCCTTAGTTAAATTATTATAAATCATTATAAATTAAATTATTATTATTAGTTAAAATAATATTTTCAAAGGAGTATCTTAGAATCCTAAACAAACCTATCAAATATCTCGAATGTGTCCAGCCTATTAAGGTATGGGTCCAAAGAAAGTATTAATACAGAAAATATGATGCCATTTTGTGTCCTGTAATATGATACCTTTTCATTCCTTGCCACTAGCTATACCTGAAAATATAATGGAGCCCAGCATCACAACCAGACCCTCATAGAAAGGCACACTGGGAATTTTAACTTTTTTTTTTGCAATATTCACATGTAGCTGGAATCTAGAAGAGTAACATTTCTTATCCATTTATTAATGGCCACCATAATTCCCATCAATTCCATTTCACATGGGAATTTGCCTCATGGGAGTAACAAAATTTTTGGTAAATTTTATTGAATATCCCTTAAATTTCCTTTCTGCTGCCTAAAAATTAACCTTTCCATTATATACAAAAGAACATACATTTTAAAAAAGAAATAAAAAAACATATATAAAAATAAGTAAAACATTATCTTTTTCTTCATCAGTCACGAAATAATTTTGATAATTTTAGGGATTTTATCTAGTCAAAAGTGGGATTAAGAATGGTATATTCCAATAGCTGCATTTCTATAACCTCAGGACAGACAACCATCTGGTACTTCCTGGCTAAACTTGTGCCCTTCACAAACACAGTTTGTGATTATAGATGGTCTCTTAGATATTTGTACTCATGTCCATCTGTTCATATGGCATTATGCCTGCATGCAACTCAGTCTTTTCACTAATTCACTGGTGCTGGACATCAGCGAGTTTAGATTGGCCATCTGGATAAAACTGCAGTTGCCATATTTTTTAGCTGCACATACAATTCTGCCTCAGTGTCGTCAGTTTCATGATGGACCGACATACTGCTGGACATATCATTACAGAGTGATGAAATTACATCTTTGAATCAGTTGATTAATACTCATGGAATTTTTAAAAGGAGTAATAAATCCCTCTAAATGAGAGTAACATGGTGAAAAAAATTCACTTCCTCCTATAATCCACTCAACGCCATGAAAAGTTATTATTAGCTCCAATCAAGTGTAGAACAATTGAAAAGTATTTTGAAAGAATGCTTCTACTTGGTCTGGCTGGGATGAAGTTACCAAGTTTCTTCACAGCAGTCCATTCAGTGCAGCACTTTGCATTTGCTGCTCAGTGTCAGTAACCACCATTGCTTTGGTTACTGCTGTGCCTGCGGAGCATCAAGACTTCCTCTCTCACACTTCTCCTCCTCCCTCCAAGTGGGTATTAGAGGGGTCTGTATGAACGTATTCCATGCTCAGCAATAAAAACTCGGTGAAAGGAGGAAGAGATGTTTGTTGTTCTGGTGGTTGTGATTGTTATGTCTGGCTACGTAGGACATGCGATAACTTTCTGCCTATGGGAAGGAGTAAATTAATTTCTAATCTTGCTTTGCTTGCATATGCAGCTTTTGTTTTTCTATGAAACTGTTTCTTTCTTGATTCTTCAGTGTTTTCACCTTCCTTCTATCTTTTCTTTCCATCCAAATGGGAGAGGGGAGTGAGTGAAAATCAGGGTGTGAGTGAAAATCTGGATGCTGGCTGGGGTCAGCCTAGCACAATTCTGAAATAGCATTTATAAACAGAAATTTTCTTTGGAAAATATTAACTTGAAGACTATTAAAATTCACATGTCAGTAGACCATGTCAGATTCAGGAAAGTCAAAATGTTCAACAAAACATTTTATTTTTTCAAAAAATCAACTGATTTTTCACTTGCAAGGACTCTTCTGAAGATGTGGACCTTAGGTTTTCAGCAGCACAACAGAAAGAACTAATACATAGTATGAAACCACTAATGCAGAACTTTAGTAGTTTTTTAGTTACCTGAGTGAAGAATAAAGAATAAATCTATTTATGCCTTAAAGCACAAGTGATTAACTCCTTTCTCTATTATCCAGTGTATTTTTTCCTATTAATTTGTGGTAAGTTGAAAAATTATGTATATGCATTGTCCAAAATACACTTTTTGAATGAGATAAATAAGTCATAATTAATTATCAATAATGAAATAAGAAAATATTTTTAAAAATGATACTTAGAAGTGAGGATAAGTCAATGAGTCCTAGAAATGAAAAGAACAAGAAAATGAAAAGCAAAAGGATTCAAACAAATGGCCACTGTCATGGCAATTAAATCTCTGTATTCCATATTTTAATTTAATATTTTTATACTTCAGATCTACATAGCCAGGTCATTTTCTTCATGGATTTATCTTTTAATAGGAATAATTAAATTAATCTTATGTTTCTAAAGTTTTTGTATAAAGGTTTAGAAGATTAAAGAAAAATGGATCAATCTTTTTTCTGTATATGTGATCGTGATAAACAAAGCAGATAGTTTTTCATCATTGCTTCTAGTGATAGTATAAGTAAAACAATGGTTTGATCATCTCAAACTCTAATCTCAAATATGACAATATTAAGAAGAAAAAAAATTCACATAAATTTCCAACTAAGTCTCAAGCTTATTATGCACAGTGAAATAGCATAACATCACATATATGACAAACCTGAAAAATAAAGCTATATCATTTGTGTGTAAAGCACATAAAGAACCTTACAATATCAATTTATTCAGAAATCTACATCTACCTTTCACTCATAAATATGTATATGAAATGCATGGCATTAATGCCCATTTGTGTTATATGTTAACTCAGTCATTGCAGCCTTCATAAGGAATAGTTGGATGAACTTTAGTGCTCTTGCAGTATCACACCATGTTTGCTACATCTACTACACGTTTCCTTTTGCTGCTGTTAGGATCTTTGGGTTTAGGAACTTAAACATTTGTGACATTTATGTCCTTCATCCATTTGTAGTTTCTCACTTAAATTTTGAAGTATCACTTCAGAATTTTATTACAAATGGATGAAGGAAAGTATTACTAATGTGACATTCATTGCAAATGTTTAAGTAGAGTTACCTAAAGTGTACAAGTTTGAAAGATGTGAAACAAAAGGAGAAAGAAGAAAAGGAGAAAGGAAGGAGGACGTTATGCTTGAGTTTCTGCTACACTGTGAGTAGTTTTTGCAAGAAACTGCTGACATTTATTTTTTCTATGTTTTTAATCCATGTTTTTAACTCCAAATATATGATTCTAAAACCAATGTTTTATGACAGAGAAACATCTGAATTTACAAGAGAATGAGTTGTAAAAATGAGAGATTGTTATTGGTATTAAAACCAAATATTCAGTGCAAAAAACATTTGGAAAATGGATTGTTAGAGTAAGGGTTAATGGATATTAGCTTGCATTAAAATATTATAAAGCCATAAACGTTTTGTTGTGGAATAAATAAGTATATCCAGGCTGAAGCATGCTTTATATTATTAAGAGTAGAGCATGTTACAGCAGTAATAAACCTCCACGAAAAACATGCATCAAAAATATCTGTCTATTCAAGTATTCAGAGGACTCCATTAACCTTCAAAGTTGCAGATACCTTCAAGTATCTGTTTAAATTGATTTCTTTTTCTGGCAAAGATGAAAAATGGAAACACATCGAAGGTTCTACTGTATGGAAATTGCAAAGTGTTGTCAAGTTATTATTTCAGTGACAGGTGATTTTTTTGGCAGAAAAGACTTTCTTCCACAAGAATTCTGCAAGCATATAAATGATTGTCAAAATTTGCTTGGTGTCCAAGATAATGGGTCAGCAAATAGATTTTCTAGCTACAGAAGGAAATCATAGGTTCATTAAAGGAATGGAAAGCCAGAAGTACATGATGAAATGGTACTAAAGGAGAAAATACACATAAATGTAGGTCGTAAGGGGATTTTAACATGACTGCTTAGAAGGGTATATGTTGAAAGACTTGCCTGGATTGTCTGTAAACTAATGGACAGGATCTGGATAACAAACAGCAACTGTAAGTCCAGGGCCATGACATTGAAAGAAAATCAAAAATTCGGTGAGATAATACGTAATTGGGACATTTTCATAGGTAAATAAATGATGAGATTAAAGGAAAATCAGGATAAATCTAAAGTTTTCTGTAAATGATAAAATAGACTGAAAGTCTTATCTGCACAGTCCTAGAATGTAACAGAGGTCACTGTAATTTATAATTTAATTATCACAGCAAATTTGCAAATTATGGCTTGCAAAAAAGTTGGAAATATTGTACTTAGCTGCAACTGGGTACTTTTGTTACACATCCCTTTTGTGCATATCAAACTTTCTCAGACTCTGTGAAAATAAGACAGAAGTTGTCAGATCATAGTTTTTGCTTTCCTGTAATTATTTTCTATCTCAACACATTTGAATGGTAAGGGAAAACCTGAGTGCATGGAGAAAAAATATATGTGTGTATGGATGTGCTGTGCAGTTAGTCAAAGTGAAGGAAAAATTAAACATTTCCTACCTAATTAATATCCATTTCTAGAAAGTATTTCATTCAGGCTAATCTTCCTTCCAATCAGGAGAATTTTAAGCTAAATCAGCTTAGTTTTGAATGATGGTTTGGTTATCAAATACCCATACAACTAAAACTGAGAGACATGACTCAAAATCCAAGGAGCTACAAAAGGCAGAAGTAGTACTCTTCTGCCGAGATACATGCAAAGGGCCTGATAGGAAAAAAAGAGATACAAAAAGATCGAGAGAGCACATTTAGGGAGCTAAGTATTGTCCTCTCTTCAACATAATTTAAATCCATGTTTCACCAAAGTGTACCTTAAGATAAAATATAGTACAGTGAGGTAAATAGAAACTCTCTGAGTAGGGAAGAAATTAATTCATAATGTTTGATTTCCTTTATGTATTTAAACAGTTTGATTGCTTGCCTGAAATGATTTTGTGCTTAGTGAAAAAATCCAAGTTTGTTATTTTGTTTTCCACAGTACCGCAGTAAAGTCAGCGGAAAGCTTTCCACTGATGTCAATAGTCTTTGCAAGCAATATCAATGACCTGATCATCCAGGCCATTTCACACATGAAAGAATATTGCCTTCAAGGAGAGTTCTGCATATAGAGAATTGAGTTTGAAATTGAAAAATTACTTCAGATTTCCAGCACATTTATTTTAATATAATCACAGAATAAATTGAGTTGGAAGGGACCCACAAGGATCATCAAGTGCTTGATGCTGTGACCACTTCCCTGGGGAGCCTGTTCCCTCTGGGTGAAGAACCTTTTTCTAATATCCAACCTAAACTTCCCTTGACAATTTCAGGATAATCCCTCTGGTCCTGTCACTGGTCACCACAGAGAAGAGATCAGTGTCTGCCCTTCCCCTTTCCCTCATGAATGAGTAAGTTGCAGACTGCAGGGAGATCTTCCCCCAGTCTCCCCTTCTCCAGGTTGAAAAGACCAACTGAACTCAACTGTTCCTTATCTTGGCTTCTACCCAAGACTCTTCACCATCTTTGTAGCCCTTCATCGGATGTTCTCTAATGTCTTTGTCTCCTTACGCTATAGCATCCTAAACTGTCTCCAGCACTGGAGGTGAGGCTGCCCCAGCCCAGAGCAGAGCAGGACAATCCCCTCCCTTGCCTGGCTGGCCATGCTGTGCCTGATGCCCCCAGGACACGCTCGGCCCTCCTGGCTCCAGGGCACTGCTGGCTCCTGTTCAACTTTCCATTGACCAGGACCCCCAGGTGCCTTTCCATGGTACTGCTTTCCAGCATCTCATTCCCCAGTCTGTACATACACACAGGGTTGTCTCATTCCAGCTGCAGAATTCAGCACTTTTCCTTGTTGAACTTCTTATGGTAGGTGATTGCCTAGTCCCCTAATTTGTTGATGTCTTTCTGCAGGGCCTCCGAGGGATCCTGCTGGAGAAGCAGATTCCACACAATTTCACAGTCAACGGAGTGTTGATCATTCCTGCAATTGTGGTCCTGAGACCCTTTCAGTAAACTGAGGTAAAGGATGCATTAAACATCTCTGCCTTGTCTGTGTTTGTGAGGTGACCATTCCCATCCTGTTATTTTTACACTGCTTATTGCCATTAATAAATAGTTGAAATAATTCCTTATGTTGTTGCCCACAGTTCCGCTCAACTTCAACTCCAATTGAACTTTGGATGCACAAATTTTCTCCCTACAGTGGTAAGCAACATCTCTGTATTTTTCCCATGTCACATGACCTTGCTTCCATTGGGTGTACACCTTGCTCTTTTGCCTTATTTCCAAGAGAGGATCTCTGTTCAGCCAGGGCAGCCTTCTGCCTCATCTGCTTGAATTGTGGCATTTGGGAATTGCCTGGTTCTCTTCCCCTACGATGTGTTGTTTAAAAAGATACCAGCACTGCTGGACCTCAGCATCTGCAAAAACATTTTTTCAGGGAACCTTACTAATTCCCTGAGCAGCCCAAAGTCTGCTCTCTTCATGTCCAGAGATGAGGTTTTGCTTGTGCTTTTCCTCCTGGCAACAAGGATTTTAAACTTGATTACTTTGTAGTCACCATGGCCAAGATGGCCTCCAATGTCCACTTCTCTTATGAGATCCTCTCTGCTTCCAAATGGAGATCAAGGATGACATCTTTCCAGCTTCATTTGGACTGTGAAGTTGTCATTTAGGTTTTTTAGGAATCTTCTGACCTGGGATGGTACTAGCTGTGGGATGCTCCCAGTTAATTTCTGGCAATTTGAAGTCCCCCATAAAGACAAAGGCAGTTGGCTTGGAACTTCCCTTCGTTCTGCAGGTAATAATTCATCTGCATCATTGTCCTGGCTAAGAGGCCTATAGTTGACTCCCAATGCGTATGAGAATTTTTTATGCTATAAGTTAATTTTTCATAGTGTACAGAATTACCTAGAGGAGCAGAAGCACTAGCTATGGAATAAGTCCATCTTATATGTGGATAGGGTTGAGAGAGAACCCTATTAACACACCTCAACAAACCCGTTCAAACAGAAACTAGTGTGCAAACTTAATCAATTTTACTATGGCACCTGATGACACCCTTGAGATTTGTCTGTTGGGATTCCCTTTTATGGAATTTAAAAATTAGAACTTACTGTGTAATTCTATGGCTAATTTCAATTAGGCCCACATCCAAAAGACTCAGTATTGCAGAATCCCCCTCACATCTAGTACCCATTAAAGAACAGTCCAGTCTCTGGGAGTTATGGGGTGGGGGACTGTGGATAATGAGAATTGGATTTGTGTCAGTATTAAATCCTGATTTTTGAGTTCATAACTTTGTTAAAATTGAAGGATGTGATTTTAGCTATTCAGATCCAGTTATTTCCTATCAATTGTTACGATCTAATTACACCCTATGATTATACTCCTGATGCCCGCTGTTTTATTTCTCACTTCAGTAACCACATTGTATTGCACAATGATTTGTGTTGTCTTTCCTCTTTCTTCTCTGTTTTGTCTTCTGGTTCACTATGTGAAAATCACCATCTTTGAGGAAGATTTGGAGTGAGCAACAGAAGAGGAGAAATTAGAAAATGTTTCAAGTCACTGGGGTGGTGTGAGAGACTGGATTATTAATCATTACCCATTTGTGGAGATGCCAGGGTGCTTTGCTGAGGCCCAGGTTGTGCCCCCGAGGGGAGGAGGGGACTTTTTGGACATGTACAGAGAGTATTGAGAGAGTATTGGCTGACACAGAGAGTATTGAACAATCATCATGAGGGGGCTACAAAGTGGACTTTGAGGCAGATAAGAGGTAAATCTTGCTAGATGATGATTTTCTACTTTTAATCATACAAGTTTTCCCTTGGATTACTGCTCTTTCCAATAAAATTTAATATAGCAGTGTCATTTTCACAGATATGAAGGGAACTGATATGTATTTACAATTCATTCACCTAAACTTACAATGCCTTAGTAATAAAAAATTCTATATAGAAAATAGTATTTGCCATCCTGTATTCCAAACATACATAATCATGTGTTGTATTTATAGCTTTAAAATTACTTTCATATCCATATTAGTTGAACTAGTTTTTATACATTTATTGAAGTCAGTCACTTAAGTAAGAGAAAAGCTTAGTAAAAACATATAGCAGAGATTTAAATAATTACTCTGAGCAAATATTCTCATTTTCTTGTTCAAAGTAGATCGAAATGTCAAACCAATTTGTGATAAAATTTATTTGCTTTATTCATGTGGTGCTCCATGAAAACAGGAAAGTAAGAATATAAAACAACAGCAACTGCATTTCAGCTTTAACTTTAACTGATTCTGTCATGTTCTGAGTGGAAAGAGGAAATCTGAGCATAAAATTTACCTTTACCTTAAAGAATGTTTAAGTGGTCCAAACTATTAATACAAAAAAATATTAATAATAATGCTGTTATAATGCTTCTATAAAAGGTTCCTTGTATCCTTGCTTTATACATGCTTTCAGTGTTTCTCAGGGCTCACTCCCAAGCATTCCTTATGAATGCTTATGAGGACAACTTGGCAATTAGCCTTTAGTGTCCTGGGATCTTTGCTAGAAAAAAGAGGAGGGATCCTCCCTGCACAGTCATGAAAATTGAGTCATGAGAAAATAAGACTTTGCTAAATAAGGGTAACTGTCAGCAGGACAGCTGACCTACACTGCTTGATCTATGACTTTAGATAGGAACCGTTCAAAATGTAATTTGCATTTCCACATGATACTTTTTTGACCTATTACTAACACATAATTTCTGTAATCGTATGTTCTTTACAAATACCTTGGAAGATCAAATGTTTTCATCTTCATTTAGAATAATAAAAGACTTGGAGAGAATATTCATACATAAAGGTCTTCATAGAAGAACGTTGAAAAAGAGACATTTCATAAATCTTGAAAAGAGATATTAGCTGTGTTTAAGAATTAATAAAAATATGTTTATTATTAAGAGATCATATGTAAGCTGCTAATATTAAAACATTTCACAAAAAATAGAAATGGTTTAGTTTCAGGTGAAGTAAAGCAGTAATGTGTTGATAGAAATTTCAACCTTGTTATTGACCTAGTACATATTTTTTATTAATTTTTCTTTGTTCACTTTTTATGGGTTATGCCTTTTTGTATCACACTATTTGAACAGAATAAGTATTTAAAGATATAATAGTCAAAATTCTTCACTGATTTTTCACTTAATTTTTTATATAAGGCTACACCTCAGATGCTGCAGGTGATTTGCAAGATTCCCTGTGTTAGGTCCTGCCTAAAATCATTGCAGGAGATGCTTGTTCTTATGACATAAACAAAGGGAGAAAATAAAAGCAAGAGGATGAGGAATTAAGTTCAATGACAAAGGTCACTGAAGAACTTGCCTGGGTCAATAAAAGGAGATAGATTTCTTGTTGCTTAACTTAATGTTTTATCATTGAATCATAATGTCATTGTTTATTACAGGTTTTTTTAATAGATTCTTGCAATGTGGTATAAATAATTTTGTTTACAAGAGCAGAATTCTCACCCTCTCACAACTGCAATGTGAAGACTATTTTAGACCTCTGCACCCTGACATTTCCTTGAAAATGCATAAATCTTTGGAAAAAGTGTCCCTAATGCAGTTACATAGCTGTCAAACCTGTCCTTTCTCCTAGAGAAAAGATCTCCTTTCTTTAAACCTTGGCTGGTCTCAGAGCATTTTAGAATTATGTCAGTGTCCCAGTTGAGTATATGACATCTTTCTTTGGTGATTTAGAGCCAACAAATCTTTGAATCTACCATTCTGAGACATCTCATGGATAACAGCTTTTTAGGACTCAGTCTTGCAAATCTGAGTAGAATAGCCAGGACATAGTACAGCAAAGTACAGCAAAATACAGACTCATTTAAGTAGTCATATTATACTATAATTCTTTGGATTTGAAGGCTCGTGCAAGCACAACTGGAAGCATCCTAAAAATATTTTTCTTAATGTTTAGATCACATTTTCTGATTTTCACCCTGCTTTGCTTTGAAAGCTAAAGTTTCTAGGAGACAATCTAAACTGTTGAAGTGGATATTTCGGAAATCTTTTCAGGTTTCTCTGGTTTTATTTTTAATTTTCATTCTGTTTTTTAGACTTACGTTCAGAAGATCATTCCCTGTTAATAACACAACTGTCATTGCTAGCTGTGAAATAAGAAGATACACCATACTCTACTCATTTCAGTGTTTAAAAAATTGGATTAAACATCAGAGTAACTGATGGGAAGGAACTCTCATATCTATTAAAATAAAAACTCCAATATATATTAAAATGTGTCTGCATTTGATTTTCATTTTAGATATTTGTGTGCACATCCAGTGACTGATCCAAAGACACCAAAACAAACTAAAAAAAAAAGGTTGTTTTTCATCAATACTAATAGCTAGATGTGACTGTTAATGTCTGGAAATGGTTTGTGGGTCTGGGTTATGAAGGTCTCTACTATTTTATTTGTTTATAGATGTATGCTTGTGGAGAGGGAAACTCATGGAAAAAATGTTAACTGAAATCAATAAAGAAAGAAAATAACAAGCTGGAAAAGATGGCAAAGAAGAAAATTTAGAAACATTGATAAAGTGTCAGCACCAATCAGCATCAAGATCAAGTCTTCACAAAGTTACAGTGTCCTTGTTTTGGTTGATTTACGTTAACTCCATTTGGAATTAACTTAAAGACATTTTGGCTCAATTAACTTAAATTGACTCAAAGGCAAACACTGAATGAAGTTTTAATCTGAAACCTCTATCTCCATAAAAAGCTGCAGTACCCTTTGAGTAAAAAAAAAGTTTTCAGAATTTTAATGCATTTTTTCAATTTAGAAATGTGATTCTAATTCCTAGTAGTTTTCAATAGTAGACAAGAACCTCCTTTTTCAAGTTCTTTAAATAATGTCCTTTAATTAGCTCACATTAAAAAAGAATAGCAACAAAACAAGAGAAATTAAATGTACACCTAGCAGTCTTTACCATTTTTTCACTAAGTTACTAAAGTTTCACAGAACCTTTGATAATAGATACTTCCCTCACTGACTTTTGGTCATTCTTTCAAGAATGAAGAGAATTGTCCCCTAGAATACAAAATAATTTCCACAGGAGACATCCCAGACCTGTCAGCTATTTATAACCAGTAATATTTAAATTTTTTTAATAATTTTCTTTGTGGCGTGAATGCAGATGGATATGGAAAAATGCATCACAGCCTTCAAGTCTAGTCTTGACTTTATAGACTTTTCAGAAAAATACTGTGTACATCAAGCTGCTTGAAATTGTTTACTTATCTTGAAGATATAAAGATGCAGGATGCAGCTAAACCTGACTAAAGCTGATTCTGTGAGCTCGAGAGTTACTAAAGATTTCAAGCTACTTGCTTACACTGCTAAGCCATCACTCTCCAGGAAAGGCTAAATATTATTGAGGTTATCTGTCTGACTACTCACTTTTAAAATTCAATTTTATACCTGAAGAAAAAGATTTCTGAATCATTATAACTATCCCAGTCTTTTTCAATTCTCCTTAGTTCAAGTACTTGAGAATGTCCATTTATTCTGCAGTTTTTGTCAGAGACTGAAATGAGAGTAAACAAAAGGGCAGGTAACTCCTATCTCTATTTTTCCATATATTAAATTTATGACATGAATTACGATTATACAGTACTACATTTTTACAGGGAATATACACTACCCTACCCTGTGACTGTGGTGGTTTAGCATCAGCAGGGAATTAGACTCCAAATAAGTCACTCCCCTTTCTCATGCCCCTTCGGGCATGAGAGACACATGACCCCCAAAGACTGGGGGTTGAGACAGCAATTTGTTGAAAGCAAAAAGGCAACAGAATAAGAAATCCACAGTAACAGTAGCCATTTAAACAACAGAATTATACAAAAAAAAAGAAGATGCTTTTTCCAGAAAACAGAACCTCACCATCTTGACTTAGTTCCATGTGTCTGCTGGGACAAAGATGACAGAAGCTCCCTGTAGGTCTTGTGTAGAGAGAGATGAGATAGAATTGAGCTACAGGCTGTGGGACATGCCTGCAGAATGCCATGGCAGTGCAGAGAAGCTTGTCTCTGCCTGGTTTTTGGGGGGGATTTTTTTGTTTGTTTGTTTTTTTTTATTTTGTTTGGTTTTGGGGTTTTTTTTGGAAGCATATGGGATATTTTTTTCCAGCCCATTAATTTAAAACAGCTGTTATTTCCTTGGGGCTTCTGAAAGCAAGGTTCTTTCTAGCTTGTTTTTTTTCTTGGTTTTTTTTGTTTGGTTGGTTTTTTACCTGAAAGCTTTCTCATCCATTTTCTGTTTGGATTTTAAAAAAACAGAAGAAAGAAAATACAAGTAAAGGTAAAATGACTCCAATAAATAGAGCAAACTTTCCTATTTATAAACTGAATAATCAGTTTTGTACATTATAACCATATGTCACAGGTAGATCAATTACTCCATTACTACTTTGAGAGAGAAGTAAAGTCTATTAAAAACCACATAACAACACAACAAAAATCCATTCTAAATAACCTCATTTCTATTTGCTAAAACATTATGAAAATGAACATAAAAACCCACACTACAAAATCTTCAAACAAATTGGTTTTTTCTACAGCTTTTCAAATAAGTTAATATATGTATCTAATTATTGCAAACCAATTTATCTTAATTCCTACAAAAAATAAAATCATAAGAAACAATCTTTCTTCATCTCATATGGCACTGTGTGTGAGAGAATTCTCTTAGTTATGTTCATATATGTTCATGCTGCCTTTTTCATACCTTTTCTTTAGACATACAAAGCTGTAGAAACAAGCTGGATCAAGGGGAAAATACACAAAACTAAAGCATAGTTATGTTACTTGCAAGCACAGATGAGTAATTTAATGATATTATCATCCATTCTGTTTGTAACTCAGTATTAATTGCCCTTATTGCATTGTTTTTTCTTATTTGTCTCTGCTCCAACTTCTGCATTTCTTGTGTATGCATGAAATTTTGACCCTGTTAAACTAAGGGTAATATTCTTTAAATACTGCTAGGGCATATAGAGATTCAACATGTGTTTAAGGATAGGAGTCTTTTTTTCTCTGTTCTTTTGGATTGCAAAGAACAGATAACCAATAAAATAAAATTAATCAAGTGGTATTGGTGTTCAAAGACCAGCAATTCCATCTGATTGGTAAAAATAGTGGGGCAGAGCAAAGACGGAAAATGAAGAAAATAAAATATATTAAAAAAAAAAGAAGAAATTGCAGGGAAAAAAAGAGAAAAAACAGCACAGGAAGCTTGGAGAGGTTAGTGCAGGCTGAATATATTTTAAAATATAAAAAAAGGTGACAATAAAGACAGGAAATACTACTTTAAAAGTAAATATGTGGTAATAGAGAATAAACTCAGTATTTGTACTGCACACTACTCATTCTACAATTTGAGATTTCATGGTTTAGAATAGCTTCATTAATATTTCTGAAGTTCACCACTTCAAACATGTTTTCCTGTCTTCTATATCTTTTAAATGCTGCAGTTCTAGAGGATATTAAAGTCCTGAAACATTCTTAGCAAAACTAAGAATTTAGCCCATCCAATTTTCTAATTTTATAATATAAGCTCTTTATTCATCTGCAGTCAGGGAAAAAAGATAGATGAAGAATGGTATCTATGCTTTATATATCACTATCACTCTATCACACTAGTATAAATAGAATTCAGGCATTTTCCCTTGCTATAGTGTGTAATGTTCTCTCAGTTTGACCACAGTGCCATTCTCAGCCGGCCATCTAAAGAGCAGCTGATTTAATTATACTCTTTGAATGTAAGTTCAGAATTGAAAACAAAGTCCATTAGCTAAGTTTGATCTAGATACATATGCCATTTTTAATGTCTTTGAAAACAGTTTATGCAGAAATTGCTTCCTTCTTTGTTTATTTGAGACTCTGAAGTGCTCGTCTCTTTTGTTAAGGGTTAATTAAACAGACCATGTGGGAAATGACTGAACGAGAGATCCATTAAAACTGTTAATTGTGTAGCAGATAATTGTTCAAAGTTACGACTTTGTTTTGACATCCAATTTTCAACATTTTACAGTAGATGAAATTACTACTACCTGCCTCAGGGGACTTGCTATTTATGGCATTCTCCTGTGGTTGAAAAAAAACCTGGTGGCAGAAAGAAAACAGCTTTGCATTCAGAGTGTGAGTTCCAATTCTTTTTTTTTTTTTTATATGGGTCAAGGTCAACGATAAGTTTACAAAATCTGGGCAAATACTTAAGGAACTTAAAATTGTCTTAGTGGGATTTTTACTGTTCTCAAATTATAGAAGAATGAGAGGATTTGGCAAAATACAGAAGGTAACAAATGGTTGAAAAACAAAGCTACTTATTTTTTTCCTTCATGTAGTTGTCCTGAAGACATTGATTTTGCCAGATAGTGAACTCCAAGTGAGTAGCACAGAAGAAACATCCTCAGGAATCAATCTAGGGGTTAAAAATAAAATCAACAACAAAAATCTCCACACCACAAAAACCAAAACCAAAACCATTCTATTGTCTCTTCATAAATGAAGAGAGAAAGAATTTTAAGGGAAAACATGAAAACATAAACATAAATAAGGAAGACATTTCATCTAGTGAATTGTGAACGTGAGGTTAGATGTTTCTATCCTAGTTTGAGAAATAAAAGAGAATTAGAAATTATGAATGAAGGTATAAAAAGACTTTATAGAAAATACTAATAACAACAACTACAGCTGGATCAGAGGTGCTGAAGGTTCAACTCTTTAGGAAGAAGAGAAAGAAGGGGAAAAGTAATGTACATTAAAGAAGTGTCTCAGTGTTAAAGAAAGAAAGTAACAAGAATAGTCAAAACTATGTTAAACGCCTATTATGCAACAGTAAAACTTAAAAATTTCAAGATGGAGAATTTGATCTAGATCTCCTGTATTGACTATAAACAATTATATCTAAGAGAAAGAAGCAAAAAAATAAAAAATAAGTGAAAAAATATGAAAATCAAAAACTTTATTTTTTTACGGAAAGTACCATCTAATAGACAGATCTGAATAACAATCTTTAGCAGCTTTTTCTGTAAAACAACCAGGAGACCAACTGCAAGGCTTACTATTTTTACCTTAGCAGTCAGTATTCAATGAAAGCACTACTCACTTATACCAAAGCTGAAAAACATAGTGATTGGGATGATAATGAAATTCTCATTTTAGTCCAAATAAATACATAATTTATTACGTCTATGAGCAATGTTGAGGAAAGGAAAACTTAGATTACTCTAGGAAATGTGTAGCAAGGCTGACAGAAATTGAGAATGATTAACATGATTCCTTTTGAAAGGGGTAGAACAGGGAAAATTAAGCTTCAAAAATAATTTCTCTCTCTAAACTTAAAGGAGATCTGGTCTTTGAGGGTATGTTATATATTTTTTATCTGTCAAATTAGTTAAATTCTTTTTACTGTCTTAAGCCTTTCAAAATGAATGTATTGCAACATAAAAGAAGGAGGACAAATTTTCTTTGCTATCACTGAAATTGTGTTTCTGAAGTTTGGTGATAAATCTTTATTTTTCATCAGTTGCAAACATCTGAAATACCTCTGACATTGCCATACCTTAGATTAGAGTAAATTGCTATAAATAAGAAATAAAAATAAAGAAGAGGTATGTATTGAAAAAATGTAGAAAAGCAGATTTCTTACTTTCTAGTATCCTCCAGACACAGTTTTATGAAGTTAAGATCATGACACTAAAGAAAATATCAGTAGTTGGGTTTTTATAAGTCTTTTATCTTCAAAAATATCCTTGTTGCTTACAGTTCTGGATGGTTAGTGGCCTCATTTACATTAAAAATTGTTAGTTATTTCCTTGTGATTTGAAAAAAATTGGTTTCATAACTCAGATGGCCTCTTAATCTCATGTTCTACATCAAAAAAGGTGTTCTGCTAAAACACACAAATCATAATTTTCAAAATAATACACAATGAAAGTGTTGCATTTAGTTTAAAAATAATTTATACATTATATTAAAAAATCCCGCATTTAAGTCATCTGAAGAGCCATAAGAAATTTATATAGGAAAGAGAAGTCAGTGCTTTGATTCAGGTGGTACTTTTACTTTTGCTGGTTATTTAAAAATATTATTTTTAAAGTATTTGACAGAAAGAACATGAAAACTTCCTATCTCAGATGAAGCTGGAAGGGCAAATGTTGCAAAGTAATTCCTCATGCAATATCAAAATGTAGCTACCATTCAAGGGTGAATCTTATGAAAATGCAGAACAATTTTATTTTAGAACTTAAAAAGAGTGCCAGGCATGCATAAACCATGATTCTTATGAAGTATTTAAATATTAAAAAGTCAAAATCCTTCATTTGACAGTGTCTGACCTTTAAGCTTATCTGCTTTTAAAATACATCTTACCAATCTACCAAAACTTTAATCACCTTCTCATTTCAGATATTGAAATAAAGATTCGTTTTAAATCAAGCAAAGGTCATCCTTCTTTGAAATATAGATTACTTACCTGCAGTTTTTAAAAAGGAAGGCTGGAGAACAAACTCAGGAGAAACAGCTTGCTCTCCACACTGAGACAGTACTGAGTCAGCACTGGAAAAGATTAAACATAATTATGTGTGACTCCCAGAGACCATAAGGTGTAGACAAGAAATAAAATGCAATTCAGTTTCAAAATGTATGAACTTCATATAGTTATAAAAAAAAGTTAAGGAATGAGATGTTATGTTATCTACTCTTTTTGAACTACTTAGACAGCAGGTAGTTTAAAATAGCACTAGAAGCATCATGAGATGAAACCAAATGAGTAATCTCTCTGAAACCATTGAGTTTAATATGAAGTTTCCAACCTCTGTCTGATTATTTCCAAGATAAATTAATTATCAGTATCTCTTACCTGAAAAATATATAATTTCTTTTACTAAAATATTGCATTGTATTCTAATGCTTGTCCTCAAGTAGCAGCAAAATTTGAATATTTAAGATATAATCACAATATGATTTCTAAGTCTCCAATTTAATGGAGAAAAACAACTTCTGCTATCTGGTCTCCTAAAATAAAATGTAGCAGAAGAGCTACCTCCAGGATTTACCCACACATGAGAATCTGAGCTTGTAGTTTATCTGATCTCATGTATGTGAACATGAAAATGTACACACAAATGTCTAATATTAACCCATTTATAATTATAATGTATTTTAAACAACAATTGGTTCTTGGTTTAATTTTACATTGTAAAAAATAAACTTGTTTTTAGAAAAAGTCTACTTTTCAGACTCACAGAATCAATTAGGATGGAAAATCTCTCTGAGATCATTGAGTCCAAACTGTGACCCAACCAGACCCTCGTCAACCAGACCATGGCACTGAGTACTTCACCCAGTCTTTCCTTGTAGGCCAGGGGCAGTGACTCCACCATTCTCTGGGAAGCCCATTCCAATATCTAATCAACTTCTCTGTGAAGAATTTCTTCCTAATGGCCAGCCTTAGTGTCCCCTGTGCAGCTTACAACTGTGTCCTCATCCTTTTACTAACTGCTGGGAGAAGCAGCTGATCCCCACATGACAACAACCTCCTTTCAGGCACCTGTAGAGAGGGATGAGGTCACTGCTGAGCCTTCTCTTCTCCAGGCTTAACAGCCCCCCCTTCTCAGCCACTTCTCATGGGATACATGCTCCAGACTCTTCACCAGTGTTTTTATCCTTCTCTAGACCTGCCCCAGCATGACCTTCTGAGTGTCCTTTCTGAATTGGGGTGCCCAGAGCAGGACTCTTCGATTTCCTCATGGAGTTTACAACTCTGATAACTTTTAGTACTTTTTTAGTAGAATTGATTCGATTCTTGTAATTCTGGGGCACCTAAAAATACATATTTTATCTTCAAATGTGTAGGCTTTGATATTTTAATTGTAAGTTTAAAAAAGTCAGTGCAGAAATGTCTTTAATAAAGCCATCAATAATAGACTATTGATGGACATTTTTAGACAAGAATGGCAATCTTAACAGGTATTTTTGTGTTGGTATTAAGGTTTCTCAAATCATGACCATACAAACCAATATATCTTTGATTTAATTTTTATAGACTAAAGCAGAAACCACAAAAACGTTTTCAAGGCAGATTTTAACTGAAAAAAAAGAAAATCATTAAAACCTTCTTTCAGAGAAAAGTTTATCTTCTGTATTGTGATTTATAGTTAGTTTGCTTCTATTGCCCTCTGGTAAAAATGATTTAAAGTATATGCTCCATATTATTTAGAGTTAAGCCGTTTCAATATAAGTATATTGGCATTATTTTTTGTAGCTATCCAATGTTTATCAGCTAAGACTCCATGACCATAAGTTAATCTCTTTACAATTCAGTGTTAGGGATGGTCCAGGCAATGAGTGTACATACATATATATATATATATGTATGTATGTATGTATGTATCCAAATAAATAAATCTGAACATTGTAAAATTTCTTGGACTCAAGACAAATCAGTTGATCAACATATTACTACAGGAACTTGGTTAAATGCTGCTTTGCACCCAGTGATCAGATGTGCATACGCACACAAAGTTTTGGAAATTAGAACTGAATGTTATATCCCATTATGTGAACACCAGTAGACTGTAATTTAATTATGGGCTAGTCATGAAGGCAATGACT
>VWYI01025254.1:20733-87426 GCA_013399455.1 Anthoscopus minutus | reverse complement strand
AGCTGATAGTGTAGTATTTAAGTATCTTTGACTTAAAGCAGGAATAGGCCACTGTCATCTTCTCTTCCACTGAATTTCTTGCCTTTTTGTTCTCTCCCTTCTCTAGCTTTAATACATTTTTGCTGATTGCATGTATGAGCCTTTCACTTTGGTGCTTTGAAAGGGCGTGCCCAGGACAAAGCTTGAGAAGCAGCCCTGGTGCAGAGAGTATTGCTTTCAGCCAGACGTGTTGCTCTTATATCTGCCTAAGGCCTGAAAATGCACTTTCATTTTGCTTTTGCATAATCTTATGTTATCCATTCATTCTTTTCAACTACTGATTAATCTCTCCATTGTTTTCCTTCTCTTTTCTTTTTACATTCTTCTCCTTGCCCTCTATCCATCATGTTGATACATGGTTAACAGAATGTTGTCAGGGCAGAACTAGTGAAATATCCCGAAGAAGATAACCAACATCACACTTCCAACTGCCAGAGCAAAGTCTGCTCAATGCAGTAGTTCAGGTATTGATGGAAAACTTGGTTTGTTTCTTTTTTATAAGCTGAATTTATTTTACATGAAGTAGCAACTGTTAAAGTTCTTTTGGAAGATTGTGTTTTGTATGTTTGAGTACTTCTAATACTCAACGTGTTATTTTGGAACTCTGTGTGCAATTAATTACGTAGTGTTTCTAATAATCAGATAGTTTGTAGAAACTTTGAAATGCTTCATGTTACTGTATTTAGTGCTGTACATTCAAAATATTACATAGCTGTCTCAGATGGAAATTGATGCAAAATCATACATTTCTGTCTCCTCATGTAGAAGAGAGCATCAATCTTATCAAATGCTTTGTAAACAGAATGCGTAATATCTGTTAGACCTGAATTAGAGAATAAATATAGTATGCAGAGCTTCTTTTTATGTTAATGCAATCTTTAGCCAGTATGTCTATCAAAGTTTTTTGAAAATATGGCTGTATATAAATTAGCTTTGAATTCTGTCCATATTTTCTGATGAAATGCTTGGAGTAAAGACAAAAAGACAAACTTAGGTACAATTTCCAGTTACAATTTAGGCAGTTATTATTAAAGAATGAATGGCACAACTTCTGCAAAAATATTCTGTTTTATTACTCTCATACAGAACAATTTTCATGGACGTAAAACTGTATTTTTTTCTTTAGCAAAAATATTGTATTCCTTTTGTAGTGTTGTGATAACCTAGCAAGGCACTTGCTTCTGCTTAGCATGAATAAACCTAGAATTATAACCAGAATTAGCACCTGATGAGGCTTCCTGTAAGGTAGTGAAAAAAAACTGGTTGTTTTTTTTTTCCCCTTTGTATTTCATAAAAATCTGTTGAATGCTTTGCCAGCATGAAGTTTTTTTGTTTTTTTTTCTGATTGTTACTGTGTTTTCTTTTATGACAGAGGGTGGTGAAGGCAGATATTGTCAACTATAGTCAGGAGCCTGTGACAAGAACCGTGAATCCTCCCAGAAGCTCGATGTGTGCAGTTCAGTGACCGTGCTGTTCTTCTCTGCTTTGAAACCTTTGTGATCCTCCTGCCTTGATGCAGACTCGCGGATTACCAGGAACTTGTTTTAACAAGGACCAGCACAACAATGCAATTAGAGCTTTCAGAAACATGTTGCACCATTATCCATTAAGAAGCAGCAGGCAGTTCTCTGAGTGGCTGAAATTCAAATATGAGACCACACACTTGAAAAACTAAAGTCTCTATATTTTTAAGCTATATTTAAATGGAACTGTATAACTGAGTTTATGTTTCCTCCTCTCTGTTTGATACCAGAATAAAAATGGATGAGGAAGCCCTGCATTCAAAATGCTTTTAAAGACATCAGCGTAGAAGGGTATTTTGCCAAAGCATTTTTAATTGTTTTTCTCCAGTTATTTGAACTAACATTCAGCAAAATGTTACTTGGAAAAGCTGTTGTTGGAATAATTTTAAACACATAATGCATATTTTATCTAGGGATAATTTTGAAAGTGCTCCATTAATGTATATACACTTAGCACAAAATGTATAAATTGTATCCAGGGAGAAACAGTGCTAGAAATAAAGCTATTATTATAAAAATAATTACTTTTCTGAAGTCTCAAATTGTCTCCATGGATGCTCTGAAAAATACTAGTGGGTTTGTATATTTTTATTACTACATCAGCATTGCTTCTTGCAGTAATAGATAGGCTTGTATGTCTTTATGAATATGGATGAATCTCAGTCAACAATTTGGACTGCAAGTGGTGAGTGATATATTCAACATGCTTTAGAAACTGTTGATAGATCAATTAGCATCAGTCACTTTAAATAACTAAGAGAATAACTTTTGGCCTGGTACTCTTTTCTTTTGAATTTCGAGTAAATGACAAATAAAAAGCTGTGTGCTCGGTGATCTTCACACATCTCCCCTGCTGCTTTTCTAGCAGTGCCCACAGTTCTCTGCTGGCACATCTGAACTGTAAGCTAAGGAGAAAAAAAAAATTAAACCATTTCAATTCTCAAACTAGAAATTTTTTCCTGTTTAAGTGTTTAAACTCTAGAATATACTTTGTAATAACTACAAGAGAACATTTGGAGTTTCAGAAATTAAAGAGGCTATGAAGGAACCCTTCCCGTAGGATTCATATCCTGCATCACTTTATAGTTAACTGCAGCTGTAAGGACAACTCTCTTTCACTACCACCAGATGAGAACTTTGAAGAGTTTTTCTTAAGTAGTTACTCAGTTCACAAGTTTATGGCCTCCAAGGTAGATGGGAAGTTTTTTTAAATCCTTATATTTTTTGTGTATTTGTGCCCTCAACTCTACTCGTATGCTCAAATAATGACAAAAACTGCCCCGTCTGGGAAGCTGAGCACAACGTGGCTCATGCAGGTGGCTGTGGCTTTTCTCTAGTCCATGTGTATCAACTTCATGGTCCTGCTTCCCAGGTAATATGTACCATGGTCTTAAACAACTTCTTGGATTAAGTTTTTTCTTTTAAAAGCTTCTGTAGTTTTACTTTTCAAAAGAAAATGCTTTTTCATGACTTCATATGCAGAATCCATTTTTACCTTGAATAATAAAAAATTTTTGCTTTTACACTTTGGGTATCCTGCAGTATGAAAAATGTTATATGTGTCCCAGTCCAAGCTGTTTTACAGATGGATTTTATGTCTTGGTCTTATCACATTTTTTTATTCTCAGTGCCTATTTTTCTAGCTGTCTTTGAATTGTACATCCTTTTGTATTTTATTCCTCTTGATCTTTTCACAAACTGCTATGTTAAAGGCCAACCTTCTCTGAAGATATTTTTGTTTATGTTTCCAGACTGCCCTCATTCTTCCTTCCTAACATACATGTATATTATTTACGCTAACCAGGAATCTCCTCTCTTTTGTGCCCTGAGCCCCTCCTTTTGCTGCCCCTCTTAACCTCCCCAGCTTTTTGTATTGTATACTGACTTCCACTCTCTCTGCTTTTCCCTCCCCTTCCTACCCCGTTGAGATCCATTACCTGTCCACCTTTTAATCCTTACAAATGAGCTTTTCTCCCTTTGCTCAGCCTTGGGGACCCCACCTTGAGCCTTCAAATTCCAGCTGCAGTCTAAATCCTTGGCTGTGGTAGCTGCCTTTGAAGTGCTGCAGCAGCTGTGGTTGAGGATTCTGTGCTGCTGTTGCTGGTGCTATGGCACAAGTTCCTCCAGGCAGAGCAGAAAGGTCAGAGATGATTCTGGAGGATTAAATGGTATAGAGAGAGAGAGTAGACAGTGTTCTGCAGGGAAGGCAAAGACTCTGGTGACTGGAGGGATAGACACAAATCTAGTTAAAGACTGTGTAAGGACTCTGGGTCTGGTTGCATAGCAATGTCCCACCACTACTGATTCACATTTCATGCATAGTGAAGTGTGCCATATAATTGCACTTAGAAAGTTGTTTCCAAGGTGAGAGGTGGTGGAAGGCAATCCAGCGAACAGTTATGAAGTAAAAAATACAATGCTCTCCAAAATGTGAGGCAACATGTGCTTAATGTCCACTGACATGGGGAGTGGGTTGGGTCAAGTGAAACATGTTTTTTCCTGAAGCTGAGGCCAGATGAAGGGAAGAAACATGTTCAGGCCTTGATCTTACACAGATGCACACTGGTGAAATGATCTGCCTGCTCAGAGTTGTTGTAACTAATCATTTCAGTAACAGCTCTGCAGTTAAAAGTTGTTGCTAAGTTCAGCTGCTTGCTAAGGTCATTCTCTGTGATGTGGTGGATACCAGTAGGTTCATTTTGTCTGGCTGCATGGTAGAGCATCAGTGCTTTTTAAGCACGCATCTGAAGCATTATTAGACTCCTGCAACTTGTCTTTTGTGGTTCTAAAGTTTGGTGGAGTCAAATTGAATCTGTTTCACAAACAACAGTGTGAAAATGTTTTCCCTTGCAACCAGATGCTATGAGTGCCAGAATCTGTGATGAGTTCACAGTCTCTCTGAATACATTGTTCTTTTGACAGTTCATAAAAGTCATAAAAACACATGAGGCTGCTTTTTAACCAGCCTTTTTTTTTATTGAAGTTTTAGGCTCATACAAGGTCACTACGAAATTATGTGAAATGTGCTCATCTCAGGAATTTGATAATTGTCAGTGTTATCTATCTACATCATCTAAAAACCCCCTTTTCTCTAAATCACTACTTGATTTTCACTGGAAGAAAAGGGCTTTTGCACCAGGCAGTTTCTTTTAGATGCTGAGTTAATTTGCTTGTCAGCAGGTGCACCTGATAGCCTGAATCCAGAATTTTATAAAAATTTTGTAAAGAAAAATATCATAGTAATATTTGAAGCTGGTTATTCTGCTTATTTTTGAGAATGGCAATTCAGAGAAATTGCAGTTGTATTTTTCCTTTTTACATTTATTTTATATCAGACATATGGTTGCTTTTTCACAAAAATTGTTAATCTTTGCTTCATTATATGTTTTTACAAAGTTGTAGTAGAGAGTACCGTTTAGTAGGTAAACATTGGTATATCTAACTTGGACTGTACTGTGCTGCTAATGTTTTGACAGGAGATTAAAGTGCTGTTCTGTAATGTAACTTAACAAGCTTATAATAATGGGAAATTTTCTGTGGTGGAATTTTTCTTATTTAGAATACTTACATGCATTTCTGATGTAGCTTAACAGTTTGTATGAGGGGTCTGATGTATTTAAAGCAGCATTGACTTTTATAGAAGTTATATTTACAAAGCTGGCATGATTAACTACTTTTCTTTCTGGAATTTGCACATTATTTCCCAAGCAAAGATGTTATTCTACAATGCTGTATTTTCTTTTTCAGTTCAAATACTACTGCTTAACATATATTCTGATTTCTTTTGGCTGTCTTTATTTAAAACCAACTCATAACCACTTAAAATATCAAAATAGTTGAATGTTGATGAAAAGAAAAAGCCAAAAGTTATCCATGTTTGTATAGGGGTAATGGCATACATATAAGATTAAAACTCCAGTCCAGATAATTATCTGTAGGAAGCAAATTTATACTCTGATTTCAGATGCTATGAATAGCATGTGATTAGAATTTAATGTGCTGCAGTTTTATTTGCAAAATACACAGGTCCTGTATAAAACCTCTTTTTATAAAGTACTCTCTGGAAGCCTTGGGGATCCCTGTTTAACTTGCAAATGCCGAAGTTTGATCTTCCCCAAATAGAAGATAGTGAAGCTCCTGAGTTCCATGAACTGATTTCTATTTTCAGCTTCCCATAGAGAGCTGACTGTTCAGCCAGTTAAAACTCTTTTTTTTCTACTCCATTCATTTTGGCACCATTTTGAACTGGAAAACTTCCAGTTAGCTAATTGGCCATTTGCCTTGTTTTATGTGGGGGTGATGTCAAGTGCTGAAATAACCGATTGACTGAAAGCAATCTTGTTTCAAAGGCTGGTCAGAACCAAACCTCAGAAGGTACAAATTTCAGGTTTGTTTTGTATTTAACTGCTACACAGCAGTCCTTATCCTTGTGGATGAACCTCAGAGAAGAATATAGATTTGAGGTCAAGAGCTTGTGTTTGCTCAGATACCACATTTAGAGCACTGAATTCTGGAGGAAGTAGGAGCCCAGATCTTTTTTTAATATCACTTTCAAGACTTCCTCTACTTCTACTCTGTAATGTCATACTAGCAATCAATGCTTTAAAAAATATATTAATTCAAGTCCTCATTTTAAAAACAAAGTGTGGTTGGTAAGTATACTTTAGTTCAGGAAGGTTTTTCTGTTAAGGAGGAGTGGAAAAAACTGCTTGTTGTACGAAATATCACTGGCATAGTTGAAGATATTTAATACACAATAATAATCATATTTGATTGTTATGATCTGTTAAATATCCTAAATTCTGATTTCTTCTTTTCTTATTTAAAGTATTCTTTAAAATTATAATGATTTAAAATTGACAACCAAATACCAAAGTGGTTTTAATTAATTTGTGCCTCAGAAAAAGTCCTTCAAACTGCTTCAGGCTAACATTTTTTCTTTGCTAGCTAAACTCCATTTCTGTCCTTTCCTGGGCTGATCCATACCAGGTAGCTTGGAGGATCATGACCTACTAATCCTTTTTGATTTCTAGTGAGCTTTTAAAAACAAAGTAGACCAAGAAACATCAAAGGAGGATTTAAAAGATACACACTGTGCCCTGAAAAGTAAATGTTGCTTTGAAAAGCATTCTCTCCTTTAAAAAAGAGGTGAATGCTGTGGTTCAATACTATTCACCAAAAACACTTAAGCATATGCTCAAAATTAAGCATGTATTTAAGTTCCCTTGAAGTCTATGCTGTTTAAGTACACACTTGAAGCTAAATACATTCTGTCGTACTTTGCTGACACAGAAATTCTGGCTCCATTGAAATAAATGCCTTTGAGGCTAAAGTTCTTTCAGGAATTTCAGTGTAGTTTCTTAAATTTTCTACCCATTGTGAAGGGTATAAACTAAAGGCACTCCCAAGCTAAAAAGAAAAAAAATAAGAAAAAAGATGTTTCTCATATGATGTTGTTTTTCTGATATTTTTTCTAGCATGAATGATATGGAAATTGAAAAAATAGAAGTTAAAATGTGGTTCAGTTTTGTGAGCAGAACATTTTCTTGACATTGGGAAAGTTGCTGTTTTTGGAACAAATACTTCTCAGATCCATAATGAATCAGAAACAAAAGAATTTAGAGGCCCTTGACAAGTCTTACTGCAAACTGAATTCCAACTGATAGTGCAGGAAAACATATCAAGTTCCCATTTGTAGTGTCTGAATTGCAGATCTGACATGGAGGATAAACAAGAGTTGGTACTTCTTACTCAGATTTGGAGAGGTATTTGATCACCATCTTGAAAAAAATGAAGTGTGATTTCTGGAAATATTCCAGTATTTGTCAAAGAATGGTGAGGCAATGTTTAACTGCATAATGGAAACTGGAGAGAAATTTTGACATCCCACTCATCAATCCAATTGCTTTTTTATCTCTCCACTGTCTTGGAAAGAGAGTAAAGTATAAACCAATGTGTGGCACAAATGGGCTGTCTGTGCCATTTAGGAGCAATTTGCATGTAATTGGTAACAATTATACAGACAACCCATTTATAACAGGGAGTGAGCTCACAACCTAGCATAAACTACAAGAAAACAAATCATATCCCCCAGGAATCACACAATGATGTAAGAAAGGAAATGGAAGTTTTTCAGTTGTACCTCTTTCCTCTTTGGTTTTATCAACCAAAAATTCGAGGGTGCAAATAAGCCTGTACTCAACAGGTTATACATTCTCAAAAGTACAATGTGTGTTTGTGCCAATTAAGCTTGAATGTAATCAGGAGTCTTAAAGGGGGTGCTCTCTAACTTTTTTATTTTCACTATAGTTCTGCTAATGTTCCTGACTAAATGACCAACCTTTGAAAGTTCCGAGTTTAACTCTGTTTCCATATGGTCAGCGGCTGAACTGATGAGGTAGCTTCCCAATCTCCTCTACCAAGGACACCTGGTACCACCCAGGTCCCCAGCAGCACAGACTGAGGTCACAGGTAGTGGTGATACTGAAGTGCAGTTGAGCAGGCTTGGAGAAGCTTCAGCCAGATACTGCAACTGGGGAAGGGTAAGTTCCTGAGATACAATTAGTCTTATTTGTACATGTCAGCAGCAGTTGAATGTCTTCTGCTGTCTTTTGGATAAGACATAACTGACTTTTTAAAATTACTATTATTATTTTTTCAGATGGGTGTAAGCTTACTGTAGTTCTGGTTGTCACAACAGATTGGATGTTTCTGCATTCTGCTGCTCTTTGGTCCATTTGGACCATTTTCCTCTGGTCGAGAAGCTTGTTGCAGTGCAGACTCATTAACCATACTGATTCAAGTTGGACACAGTTTTGGATCCAGCTTTGAGAAAGTCTGGATCCAGATCCTTGTGCAGGCACTTCATTAGCTGACTCTGAGGAGTATTCAGTATGGTGCTGTAGTATCCATTCAAAGGGGGTGCTATAAGCAGTTCATGATAATTCTGGTCTTTGAGATAGTTGCTCTACTCTTAACCCCCTAGTATGGTAGATTATTTAGGCAATGAAAATTGATGAATTGATGAATTGGATTTTCTGCCTGTTTATAGGATCTTATTAGTCTAATTGGCACCTATCCAAGAAATTCAGATGACAATATCTGAATTTATTTGGAATTAGACACTACAGACCAGCATTTTCAATGGAAAATAGAAGAATCTTTGGCTCTGATTTGGAGGAGCTGCAAATGCTCCCTGTGTGCATTTATGCAAACCACTTAAGCTGTCTGTGTCTTGGAACTCTTTGCAGGTTGACCACAGTGCTCCATCCAGCTGGGCTGCTGTGGACATTTGTGGGAATATCCTGTGCTTGTGTACTGTGGTGGAGTGGTAGCTTTGGCTGGTTCCTTGTTTAGACATGGGAGACATCAAACAATATTTTCTAGGATTCTTGTCAATGCTTCCATTGTGTGAATGTAGTGTCTGATGGTATCCCTCATACTGCCAAATATTTGGGATGGACCTGGACAAGGTGTATTTCAGGTAACAAATAGGCCCAAGTTTATAAAAGTTATCCCATCAAGGTTAGTTGACTGTTTACGTCATGCAAGCCATAAACATTAAAGGATGATGTATATTTCTGCCCAGAAGACACACAGCTGGCAGCTGAAGGCTAATGCAAGTGATCACTGCAGCATTCTGGCAAAACCTGGGGATAGATGAATGCTTTGCCTAAGTGTGCCTTCATCACTTTAGTCAGTGTTGGGATTCTTTTAAATTAATGAAAAAAAATTGTCTTTTTTCTGGTCTGTTCCTTTCCGTAATTATTATTGTAAAGACCAAAAAGTAAGGGAAACCACTTTTTAAAATTTTTTTTTCTTTTACCATTCCACTCATTGACCACTGGTTTCTATTGTGCCATTTGCATCTGCAGCCACCCTCAGCAGCAATCATTCTGAGCTGATTCTTCTATCCCTTCATAGTTTAACAGGACATTGTACAGCTCACACACACGTACATCTGTGTGCATATAAATATACGTGAGCCTCCGTGCACTTTTGCACATAATGAGTGTCTTGGTAGTTGGTGCTAGCAAAGTTTTAGATGTTGGTTTCTCTCTTCACCTCTATTTACTGTTTTAAGTCGAGTGTTTCAATACTGCTAGAAGCACACATTAGACTACAAGGCTAAAACTTGGAAATACCTGCAATATTTAGTGGTAGATATTAAATATATCTGTCTCTAAGCTAGGTTGACTATACTGATACAATAAATAAAGCACATGCAAGGAGCCTTGCAGAGCAGTGGAATGTTGCTTGCTGTGGAGCAAAAACGGCATGCCTGACCAGAACTCACCTTTTATTTACATGGTGCAATAAGAGCTGCAGTGGGAAGTAGGGCAATAGGAAGATGGTTGGAGAATAAGAATGCAAACCAGCTCTCACTGTCATTTCACCAAAGCACTTGGATGTTCACAGCAGTATCAGACTACAGTATTTCAAATCTTCGCTCCACTTCCCTGTCATTAAGGCAGCACAATTATTTATGTTATAATCTAGACTGGGAAAATGATCCAGCTTAAAAAATGTGGAAGAGGAGCATTAGAAGACAGGATCAGCGTGGCCTGGCATGCCTTCTTTTAAGCATGGCTGAGGTGACAGTGAGCTGGGGCACAGAAGAACCACTAGGCAGACTTTCGGTGAAGACAACTCGTGGAATTGCAGACCTGGGAAAATATGTAACTTTTTATGACCTCCAGTCCTCAGGCCATCCCAAAGTTGTAAAGACAAGTGACCTTTTTCTCATCCTACTCGCCACTATCTGACCTCATCTTGATATTAGTTCCACCTGCAGAAAGCCAGTCTGCAAGTGTATCCTTTTCTGGGCTCCTGTATATTCAACTAGTTATTGATTTAGTTTTTAAGGTTTTGTTTTTTTTTTTAAATCAGCTGCCTCCTCAAAGAATATCTGGTACAAAAAGACAGGTCTGACTGTGTTCTATGTAGGAGATATTTTAGATGCCTAAAATGAGATGAATACTTGAATATTTGATTGCAGGGCTAGGGTTACCTCAGGTTAACTTCTTTATATATAAAATAATTTGTGTTCTCTTTTTAAAATATAAATTTCAATGAAGAAAGCACAAAATGGCCTACCCCTTTTCTGTACCTCTTTAGTGGTTTCTTGAAAGAGCAGAGAAGAAAGAGAGAGGAAATGCACAGTCCTTTCAGCCTATCTGAAATCCATTGCAAAGAAACACTTTACATTCCTCCCTGGATTTTCTGGCACTTTTTTTCACAAAAGGAACAGTTGCAGTTTTCACTGTACCTGTTTATTCTCTTCCATCTGAAGGTGAATGAGTGACTTGAGGAAGGGAGTGCTACTTTTTGGCATATATGATTCCATACTGGTTAGAAGCTTTCTTGTATAGTTTTGTTCCTGGATCAGGAACAACCATGTGGGGAGAATCATGTGCTTAGCATATGGTTGTCACTGACTAATGTCATTATGCATTTACATGCACCAAACCTGAAGCTGCCTGCTTGTACAGAAGCTATGATCCTTAGGAATAGCCTGTTAATTTGTATTTGCTGTGGGAGAATGTCATGCATGTAAGTGTTTGTGCCACATAAGTGAAGATGCCATGTAAATTATATACATTTGGTCAAATCAATCAAATCTAAACATTCCTCTTTGTGATTTAGAGGATTTTGTTTCTTTGCTACGGAAAACAGAAAAATATCTGTTTGTTATCTTTATCAAAAAGTGCTGAAACACCAATGTTTTTCTGCAATTAGCCAAACTTGATGCTGTTCAAATGCAAAAACAAATTATGGCCTTGTCACAAAGATAAGGGTAAAGAGAGGTTCACATGAACCCTTTAAGGTGGAAATGAAAAGCTCTGTAGGTTGGATTTTGACAAAAACAGCCCACTCTTCCGTGATACTTGTTGACATTGACTCATTAAAATTACTTATTCAGATGGTGTCGTGGCCTGGGTGGTGGTCCTGGTGCTGTGACCTTCCCAGAGGAGCATCCTTGGAAGGGCACTCTTGGGTGCACAGGCACTCCCTGCCCTGCCAAGAGTGATCTCAGCTCTGAGCCCTAAACAGGGCAGTTGAGCGATTGCGAGCGACATCCAGGCAACATGGGAGGAGGGACAGGAGCCTTGTGTGGTGTTCCACAAGGAGCCTTTTTTCTCAGTCCTGGGACAAAGAGAACTCTGGCTACCCTGAAGGGATCAGGGATGAAAGACTCTGGATTGTCAGAGGGAAACAGGGGTTTATTGGTAGATAATTCAGGACTAATCAACTGAGGGTTCAGGGGCAGAGCAAAGGGGAAGGACCAATGAGGTACATAGTATTTGCATGGGGTACATAAAATTTTCATGGGCTGCAAGGCATGCTGCGGGTGACTCCTTTTGTTGCCCCAACAACCAAGGAACTTGTCTAGGAGCTTTCCCTCCTAGGGAGGGAAAGGAGAATTGTGGATTCTTTCTTAATCAGCCTCCACAAGATGGTAAAGGCTGAGTAGCCCTTCTGTATCCAGCTCTCAAGGTGGAGGCCAAACAAGGCCTCCTGGATTCCCAGGGAATGCAAATAGAGTTTTTCCATAGATTCCTACTCTTCAAATCGGTACATTCACATGCAGTGTGAATAGTAATGCCCACAATATATGTTCAACATGAAGAAGTTACATGGTGGCATTGCAACGCTGTCTGGGTAGGAGGAAAGAGCTAGGGACACCACTGTCCTGTTTGGTGACAGTGCCTGAGCCATCACTGCTAGGATCAGAGGATGTACAGGAACTTCTGTGTTATTGACTAAAAAATCCCTACTTCAATGCTAAATGGTGACACCTGAGCAGGTCCTCATCAGAAATAAATTCTGGTTAAATGCTGTTCATCAGGCGCTTAAAAAGAGAGCCATGGACAGAGCTCTCGGAACAGGGCCAGGAGGTCTGGAGTTCTCCCTGATTCTGTTACAGACATGCAGCAACAACTCAGGAAATCTGTGCCTGTTGTGTAGTGAGATTAAAGTTTTCCATTCCTTCAAATCAACACATCACAACACAAGGAGTTGGCTGGCACCACCTGAGGGAGGGCTTATGTCCCTCACCTGCAGAGGGCCATTTTTAGAAAACGTTAAAACTACGAGCAATGATAAAGTATTAATTATAAAGTAAGTATGGACAAAAATCAGAGGCTCCTCAATTCAAGGTTTTTTTTGTACTAAGATCATGTGGCCTTGAAAACATTTGTTAGATTTTAATAAATAATAGATGCATAAAGGCCTGAGAGTTTTTCCATGGACTTACACAGTACTTAATCTCCTACTTAAGAGAGTCAGGAGATGGATTTCATAATAGTTGGACTGCTGCCTTTGATATCTAATTGGTTACCATTTACACTCACAGAGTCATTGACCTTTCAATTTGTAATTTATGAGAGTCTTACATGTGATGATACTTCAAAATATTTAAGATATTACTTTTTATCCAGAACAGCTGAATAAATGTTCCAGAAATTTACTGGGATTTGATAAAAACTGAAATAAACCCCAGTCCATTTTTTTTCCAGCATGCTGCTAATTTTTTTACTTTTTTACTTGACTACTAAAGCTGCAAGTAGAAAATATTTATCTGCCTTGTTTTATGATGTTTGGAGGTGGGGAGGCTTCCTGTAGTCTGAATGCCCCTGTTTGCTGCAAGTTGTCTGGAAGCTGACATTGCAGGTGCAATTCTTGTATAAATTGCTTGATAAAAGAAAAAGTTAGTTTTGTTTATACCTGTAGCAGAGATTTGCTACCAGAGCTGAAACTGCACAGTGAAAGGTCAGGGTGGCTACGCTGCCGTGGCATTTTTCACCCTACATAAATGAAAATGTTTGGGTGCTGGCCGTGGGAATGCGTGCGAGGAGCGCAGCTGCAGTGCTGTCCTCAGCAGGGGAGCAAGGGGACAGTGGTGACCGATGGAGTGCAGACCAGCCTCCAGCCTTAGGCACTTGGATCAAAGGCCAAGTCTTGGCCCTGAGCATCTGCACTCAGACTGTGAACTCTGAGATGCAGACCCAGTGCCAGGGTCATACTCTGAGGGCTGGAGAGGCATGTGTTCTGAGGCCAACAGAGGATAGACCATTAGATTTTAGGACAGTAAAGCTTTAAATTTGCATAGTATTCCCCATGTGGCTCTATGTTCTCCTCTTAGGAGCTGGTGCTCAGAGATCATAGAAACATAGAATCATTAAGGCTGGAAAAGACCTCCAAGACCATCAAGTTCAGTCTTGGAATAGTGCAGAAGAAATATATTTGGTCCCAGGTGTGCATCCACATCTGGTTTTCCTGAATTATCCAGATCACATCCTGTAATGCAGCTTTGTTTGTCAGTTCCAAGAGAGCCTGCAGGCAGGGATGCAGAGGAACACAGCCTTAGTAATGAGAATCTGTATTTGTGTTTGCAAGTGACCAACTCATCAACAAAGGTTGTTCCTCAGCATGCATGAGTGTGTTGATTTAACTGCCAAAATGTGTCTTCATAGGAGAAAGTTACCAAGAATACTTTTTCCCAAGAAGTTTTAACATTATCTTTGAACATAACTTCATTATAAATCCAGTAATGAAGTGTAATTTCATATTACTGTTATTTTTTTAAAAACCATCAAATCTGAAAAGATAGAAAAAGTCAATTCAGAATTTTAATATATTTTCCTTTTGGACCTAGAAAATAGACATAAACAACACTTCTCACTACAACTGTTAATGTTGTCAGCTTTCTATGAAATTACTTTTCTCTCCATATTTTGCTGAGAACTGACCCTTAAAGTGCAGAATGAAGTATAACCTAACCTTGAAAGTGGTCTTTGTGAGCACTTCCCTCTACTCCAGGGGGTGTTTTTAACCCTATGTGCTCTTTTTTTTTTTCTCTATTCAAATTAATTTTTCCTAGAAACTGTTGTCTTGTACAAAAATTATTGACAGAGCTGCTGCAACTTCTTCTGTAATGATTCACAACATTAAATTATCCCTTCCAATTTTCTGCACAGGGTTTTAAAAAATTTTGCTAAATTTTGGCTGTTGGAATTGTTTCTCCTCTTGAGTGGGTCTGCAGGAGTTGGAGAGGAGCTCATCAGAAGGAATTCAAGGAAGTCAGGGTGAAACCCCACCTTTTCTAAATGTTGTTTTTGCTGGAGTTATAACTTGGATGGAAACCTCATTCTCTAGGTGTGGCTGAGACCAAGATTGTGTGAGGAACTGGGTGACTGGGGCATGAAACTGTGGAAGGTGACTGACTGCCAAAGGGGTTGGGAGCAAGCAGAGTGATGGAGGATGGAGGCAGGGGTGTCGTGAAAATACGCATGTGGTTGAAGCAGCCAGTTACTATGGGGACATGTAACACCATATCCACCACTGAGGAAATGAATCCTGCCCTCACAGCAAGGATTACAGGCAGTTAATAACAGAATGTGCCACACCTTTCTGGGTGAGGAAGGGAGAAAAATATCCAATATCTGGGTGAGAGTTTCTCCAGGGGAAAGAGTAAGCAATTGTGTAATGGGAGATGGTGTCAAAATGTATAGGCATGAGCAGACAGTGCTGTGGTGGAACAGGCAACTTTGCCTTTTTTGCTAATTTTCCAGTTTCTTGTTTTGGAGCCTTCATGTTTTTCCATATAGCTTTCTTGATTATTATTATATTATATTATATTATATTATATTATATTATATTATATTATATTATATTACAAATATAATATAGTATAATATAATATATATGTTGGATATAATATACATGCATAAATAAATAAGCTATGGTGAAGCCAAGGCTGCCAAGAGAAGTTTAGTAGACTCTAAAGCAAATTATCGTACATTTTTGTTGGGTTTTCAGTTAGATTGAGCTAGCAACGTTGTAAAAAGGGATCTTTTCATCTTCTTAAAATATATCCCTCAAGATTATTCCAAGTTACCGCAAACAGGTTGTGTTGGGAATGAGTTCATGTTCTTAAAGTTCCAGCAGTAATCCGTGCAAATTAATTTTAGTCTGTGGGTTTTTTTCTCATGCTGGTTACTGCAAGTTTTTCATGCCATAAGATCATTTGTTGGTTTTGCACATTATTCTTTTTGTTTCCTTATGGAAAGCATAAGACTGAAAAACGTGCTATCTTGTTCTCTGTTTCCAAGTAGAATTTGTAATAGCTATTTCTACATCATAAAGTAAGAGTTCGTTTTTTTTTTTTCCTCTAAATGCAAAGTTTGACCACATGTATTCATGGTTTGCATGAGATAGCTCTTGACTCATGCACAATCCCACTGTCTGGCTCCATGTGAGCAGCAAGTTCTGTCCATAAGCTCCAGAAGGATCCAGGGCCTCAGTAAAGAAGCAGGTTGAAAATACCAGTGCAATGAAAAAGCTGAAGACATAATTGACAAGGGAATAGTATTTGCAAATAAATTTTTATGTATTTGCCTAGCACTACTAAATATAAAAATCTGGAAAAATTAACTGCTGTGATTATCTGACAAGCAAGCAAAATTGCCAATAGTCACTACCAGTTAAGGTTGGAATTAGTTAGTCATAGCAGACTGAAGGGTAAAGAAATTAAAGTACCTCTATGAAATGCCAAAAATAACTGCAGATAAAACAGAAAGTTAATTTTTTTTTCACTTCTTCTGGCCTTCTTGCCCCTCCCCATCTGGTATTAATTTTGATTTGATTTGAAATAATCTTTAAGACATCAAGGGCATTAGGGCTTTGTAGCTTTAGAGGACTAGGTCTGCTTTTCACATTGAAGTGAAAAGAGTAACCTTTGAAGTCCACTCATGGTTCAGAAAGGAATACCCCCACCCTCTCTTTTAGAGGGAGTGAACCTCAGATGGTTTTAAATTTTGGCTTGATAGGTGAAGTTCAAAAATGTTTTGGAGCAGTTTCGTTTTCTCTTGAGCTTTGTGTCAGCCTTGAGGGGGATGCTTCTGACTCAGAGACAGATGGAAAGATGTATTTAACAAGTGGTAGATTTAAATGAAATTCCTGCTCCCACCCAATTCTACACTACACTGTCTGCATTGCTCTTCATGTTGCCATCTCCTTAATTGCTGTCAAAGCTCCTATTACTACTCACAGAGCAGAATGCTGAAGGTCATAACCAAGAGACTATATTTTTATGATGGACAAACTTTCTTCCTAAGGCTTCTCACTTGTGCTTAAAAGAGTAAGAAGCATTGCCACTCCAAGGCACCAATCTTAAGGCATATTGTGACAGCAACATGGTAGCACGCTCTGCTGCTGAACAAGTCTTCAATTTGAAGATTTCATTTCATTTTCATATTTCATAAAAGGGATTTGACATTCCTCTTAGCTATGGTGCCCATTCTTATTGCAGGAGAGAGTTTAAGTTTAATTCTTCCCTTTGTCTGAAGCTGCTTGAGCTGGTCTGTAGGAAGATGCCAGTGCCCAGCTGATCAGCAACTGGGCACAAGGCAGAAGAAGTTCTGATCATCTTTATAGGGCCTGAAGGCACTCAGCTGCAAGAATACCCCGTTCCCTGATGAGATCTGCTGTGTTTCTTGTGTGTCACTCTCAGGGGCCATGGCAGGAACTCCTGTAGGTGCTGAGGCTTGCAGTGCCACTGCCAGCGTGGCCAGGTGGGTGTAGGGGGGCACGGAGAGCGAGCGGGAGGTGACACGGTGACCTGCTGCAGACCACGGCTCTTCAGCTACTGTGTGTTTTGGTTAGTGGGGGGGGAACCTGAGAGTTTACTTTTCCTTCTGAGGGCAGCTTGGGAGGTCCAGATCTAAACTGAGAGGCTTTCAGGCAATACACCCAGAGCAGCTCCCAGAGAGCCGGCTGCAGGTGTGCCGAGCCCCAGTGGTGCCAGTGCTCCGGACACCGGGGCAGCAGGGACAGGCACTACTGTGGTGACATCTGTGACAGGGAGGGTCAGCAGTGACATGGGCCTCTCTCCTATACAGCACAAATCATCTTTTGGAGCTTTTCCTAAAATATTGCCACCTCCCTTGGTCAAATTTAATTTTCATATCACAATTTTTCGCATTTTTTAAAATGCAATGAAAAATATGAAACCAGACCAGTGTCTCTGCTTTGACAGAGTGCAGTGAGATTAAATGGTAACTGTGGGGGTCTGCCTTTTGGGGGGTTTTGCTGTTTGTTCATCAGTGTTACTGTGTATTAATTTGCTTTAACTGCAAAGCTATGAAGTTTTTTACATTAAGAAAATGATTTAACAAGAATAACATATTAAACCTACCCTTTCTTTGCTACAATTAAGAATACTGTATCATTAATATTCTCTGTAGTAGATAGTTTTATGAGGAAGGGAACTGTTGTTAGATTAACAATTTCTTTGTCTAACTTTGTGAAACTATATTAATTTCTTTGCCTGAAGGAAAACATATTACTGTATATTTATAGCCTTTGGTCAAATACTTATATAAAGTTTGATCTATCTTTTAGATTATACAAATTTTTGGAAAGATTAATTGAAGCATGTTTCTTGTTGAGGTTTCTCCTTGTCTATGTGTCTGTCAAATAGATAATTACACTGATTAAATTTGTCAGAGAAAAGGAATTCCAACCAGATGTGTGAATTAATGTTTTGTGCTATTATTATAGCAATTAAATTCTTCAGTTGAGGCTACAACTTTAGGAAGCATTGAATTTATTAGACTTAATAAAAAGGGGTTATTTCCATGAAACCACCCGTGAGATTTTACAGCAATGAAAATATTTAAGATATTTGTTATGTTTCCTTACTCTAGCTTCATTTTTTTTTCTCAATGTTTTTTCAGTGAATGTAGAAATACAGTGCTTTGAAGGAAGAATTGTTCACCTGTTTTTGGTAATCACATGTTCAGATGGGTAATGTCAGACCTGTCGTACCAAATATGTTATACAGTGGTAAGTTTATAGATTGAATTGCTGTATTTATTTAGGAAGCAATAAAGCCCTTAACTAATAGCAGAATGTGAAACTATAAGAATCTCATGGGCTCCCATACCCTATGGAAAGCAGATGGGCCTCATAGATCCTTTACATGACGACTTTCCATAAAGACTGATTTAAATTTTTCAGAAAATGTTTAATATATCCTGAACTTTCTACCATGACCTAATTTTCATATCAGACAAAAATATTAGAGCATATTGATTCTAAGTGAGGTTACAGTAAGTCCTCTTAAGTAAGAGACACAAAATTTAAAAACTTAGGTGTACAATTTTGCCCTTTACAGAGTTTTCCTAAGGAAATTCAGCACAGATATGCATATGGACACTGAGAAGGAGGAACTTAATGTGTGGACTCTGGGAGCCAAATCTTCAATGAGCTAGCGCCATGTGAATTTTACTTTTGTCTTCAGTAAGAGAAAACATTCCAGATGTGCTCTCATGTCTTAAGTAGAACAATGGCTGCCAGTTAGGATTGCTTTTGTTCAAGCTTTGCTTCTTTATGTTATTAGAAGTACATCTTTATATTTAATTACTGTGGTCAAGACTATCTTGCCAAAAGGAGTTTTATTGTATGTATTAATGCAATTAAAAAGGGCAAAAGATGACTTTGTCAAATAGTAAGAAGATGAGAAAATAAACCACACAGATAAACATACTTGTGGCATTGGCCCCAGCTGAATTTCAGTGAAAGAACTGAAACAACAAGTGTAAAAACAACAGATTATTAGGTGTCTTCCACAGGACACATTCATAGGATAAATATCAACAAAAATAGGTTTAAAAATAGATTATTCACTTGGTTATTGTCATTTACAAATAGTTTGCTTATGTTTGTGTCTGTGCAAACAAGTGGAATTTTAGATCACTGTTCCAAACATTGTAACTCCTGAATCCTTATAGAATACATGATCCTGCTGTTTGAATGCTTGAAAAACTGAGGAAAATATTTATTACTTTTACTGTGATTGAGCACTGGGAATGGAATATTGTGTTTGATGTTACAACTGGTTTTCATCAAAATGGTTTAAAATCCTGTAGCTATATTCTTTTAAGGGAAGTGCTCTTCTGGGGACTTGTTTTGGCAGAGTTTCTTTCAACAATAGGGTAACTCCACTTTTAATAGTTTAATTGTTTGTTGTAATATATTATTCTTTACTGAAGCTTCATATCAATGATATGTGTCACTCAATATTTATCTTGTACTTGAGTGTGCAGGAAATAATAATTCCTACCTATTATTTTATTATTATCTAGAATTCAGGGGTTGGAAGTTCATTTGCTTGTAATTCATGTCATGGTGATATTTAGTCTTCCTGAATAAGTTCTGTCTGAAGTGCTCAATGGTGTTTCTGGACAGAAGAATTGTGGTCAATTGGCTTTTGCAGTTTACTTGAGAAACTTTCAACTTCTGATAGAAGGATATCGATAACTATATTATTTCAAGGTACATAACAGTGCATTTAAGACAAATGGGTTATTTTTAGTTCTGTCTATCATAAGGAATTTTACATGACAGCTGGCTGATGAGGCATAAATTGGCATTCTTCAGTGTAACTGAGACGACCCACCCTTCCTTCCAGTCTTTGCAGTCCCTCTGTTAATCTGACAGCTCAACAAAGGTGGCCAGTGTCTTTGGCTTTAAAATGAGTTCAGGTGATCTAAGCCCAACAGCTGTGTGTTTTTGGCCACGAACATCTGGCACTCATCATGGTATGTATTGTTGTACATTTTGTTTTACATGTGCCAATACTGCCTTTAAGCTACTAGAAGGCCAAAGTTTATTTTGGCTGAGTAGTCAACTATTTAGAATACACAATAAAATCAGATTGCTTGTTTCTTGCCAAGCTCCTCCAATTGTTTTGATAAGTTATAGAGCAAAGAGGAAAACCTAGACATGACTGTGGCTAGAAGATGGATACTTTGGTGCATCTGCAGTGGGCTCACAGCTTGGGTGGTTGCACGTCATATATATAAAGGAAAAAAGATTATTTCAAACTAGTATCCATCATTAGGAGTAACTAAGGACAAATGTATTAGTGAAATCAAAGCTCCTTGCATTTTGAATGGGCAAGTTACATGTAATAAACTACTTAACACGTGATGAATAGCTTTTAAATGGTAGCCTCTTAGTAAATAAATGTCCATTAAAGAAATCTCTGGATCTTTTAAGTCAACAGAATCAGTTTTTAAAATTCAATGTATGAAGATGAAGCCACTGATGGAAATAAGGGTAAACTGCTTAAGTTGTGGAAAGCTTTCTTGAGCAATGAACAAGTGACAGAAAGATGATTCTGAGGTATTCTTTCATTATAATGACTTCTAAATAATTTATGACTGCAATAGCATCTCTAATAGGGCAAGAAAAGATATACTTTTACAATTAGCAAGAATCTCCAAGGTCATAAACTTCAATCAACTAGTTAAACTTTAAGTCTAAATATGATTTCTGAAAGAGATCTTTTAGTGGGTCACTAAGTAGAAACTATTCCAATCAGTTCTGGAAATCAATATTTAATGTCTGGGTACAAATTTAGTCAGTGGTCTGCAATGGAAACTTCAGGTGGTAAGTTCCCTTGTTCCGTTTCACATATTCATCACAAATTACAGAACTGCTCAGTTCTGTGTGAGATACAAAACAGAACCAGTCCATTGCTCATTCAGTTTGGTCCTTAAAGGTGGAAAGAGAATATGCACTGGGAAACACACAGGAAGGATTAATTTTCAAGTTACATATTTGGGAAGAAGAAGATGGAATTGCTTCAGAAGTGAAGGTGATATTATATTTATTGTAACTTCATATTTGTTCTTACATCATATGTCAAGCTGTCCATTAGAGCATTTCAATCATAGGCCCTACAGGACCTGCAGCCTTTGGGCATCAAAATAAAATAATTTAGCACAGTACAGAAACTGCTCTCTATTAAATGTAGCAAGGAAAAATTAGTTTGCAACAGAAATATTTTAAAGAAGATTCTGCCATGTCTAGTTGGAAGTTCAGCTAAACTTATGATACTGTGGAAAAAAAACACAGTCAGAAATGGGGCAGTTAGAAGGTATTGCTCTCTGGGCAAAGGAATGAGGTGATTATCAAGTGGTGCCCTGAAGGTAAAGGGAAGCTCTGTTTTTGGTGGAAATACTTAACATACAGGTGTTAAGAGAAAACAGTAGTGGATGTTTGTGTTAAATGGTTACAAGGGAGAAGCATGGGAAAGTTGTGTGTGTTTTAAGTGACTCTGCATTGTACTTATACTTTCAGAGCTGCTATCCTGCCTTTTGGGTAAATAATGTTTAGAAAATATTTATAACATATACAGTCAACTTGGTGTTTAGGCCTTTCAGAGCCTAGTTAAAAAAAAGGGAAGTAGCAGTAGTGTTAACATAGTTCAACCCTTGTGTATCTAAATTGTAAACCCGTGGAGGAAGAATTGTACAGGAATATGTTTGCACAGTGCTTGACACAGTGGGTTCCTGGCTTCTGTATCTTATTATACTACAAAGAGCAAACAAGAAGCATAACTACATTACAGTTACTATATTTTAGAGTTATAGTCCAGACAGTAGTTAGTGATCAAACCAGTGGTAAAATGGGATTTAAATCTTGTTTTGGATATGTATAATTTGCAATTAAATCTTCAAACAAGCCAGGAGAACTATAGCTGTAGGGGAATCAGATGATTAGAGTCCAGATAGTTAGTGGAAGGAAAAGCAGGCTCTGGGGTTTCTTTTGTTTTACCCACATATATATCTGCAACTCATACAGATGCAAAATTGTCTTAGTTTGGCCAGCTACTGACTCCCTCTTCTCTCCCTTCTCTTGGCACATGGCTTCTTTCTACTTATACAAACTACAGCTGCACAGCAAGTAGTGTATAACACTAATGCTAGCATTACACTAGCTTTGTCATCTCTGTATTTATCCTCTTCAGTACCTGCATGTAGCCTTCATCACTGGAAGTAAAGGCTTTGTTAAGTGCTTTTGGGTGTCATTACACTCAGGTATGTGTTAACATACAGGGCGGTGTCTTTCCTTATCCAGCAAAAGTGTGATGTGTGTGTTTAGGATACAATGAGGAGATGAAATCTTGGTGAGGTAGAGGAATGAAACCACAAAATTTTTTCACAATCTTCTTGTTCTTCCATGTATGTGACAGAAATGGGTACATGCATTCTTGATGCTGGAGGCAGCTGGATGTGTCAATACTACCACTACCACTACCACTACCACTACCACTACCACTACTACTACTACTACTACTATCCCTTTGATTTTTCAGGGTAGCTTTTTAAAAATAAAGCTTCTTTGCCTGAGGAATCAAGAGATCTTGTCTGTGCTATTCTGCCTGCTCCGTTCAAGTGGCAATCCCACTAACTGCCCACAGGAGGAGAGCAAAAACCAGTAGAGATGAAACCCAGTGTGCATGTGAAAGGGGAGAATTTTGCTTAAGGCATATGAAGTATCATGGGAAGCTTAAGATAAAATTCTTTTTGTGTTTGGAGTGCAGCTGTGGAATATCTGACCTCAGGCTCAATGACTAGCAGGGACTTTTAGCTTCATCATTTGATGGTATAAAGTTTCAAGGACCTTGATTCTGCACTGCTAAAATGAGATGCAATGGATGCTCCCTCCAGCTCTTTAGCTAAACTAGCTGGAGGGCAGAGACTCAAGAATTTTTCTTGTTGTTTTATTGGGTAGGAGAGACTGACACTGGCTTTACATGCAGATGAATTTTAAGTATCTGTTCTTAAAATTCCGTTTTCCCAAGAAGTCTACAAAAGGAGAATTAGCACCTGGCAGCTGAGATTGCTGCCCTTCAAGATGACTTGTTCAGTTTTCTTTACTCTTTCCCTGCTCATCTGAAGTTTCTGTACCTTCTTGTCTGATACTGGAATTGCAATGTTTCTGTCATAGAGGTCTTTCTTCTGCTCAGGGTCAGGCTACACCTAACACACTGATGTCCATGTCCAGCAATTCTTTTCCCTGCAGTGAAGTCAAATACAAAGAAAAATGTGTTCAACAAGACTTGAGGAACTGCAGTCAGCACTTCTTACTCTGCAGATGCCAATGATTGCCCTTGCTTACAGCCTCATGCTGTAATTCCTCTCATATCCATATTTATGCTCATATCACTCCAAACACATTGCTTTACATTACTGGGACTATAATTTTCAGAAGAGAGTGAAAAAATATTCTCCATCTCAGTGGAATAAACAGCCTGAAGAGACACATTTTGCCAGATAAGGACAAACTCAAAAAAAGATTCTCATAGTATTTCATTTTCAGCTTTGCTTTGCTTTGCTTTGCTTTTTTTTATAGCAACCATGCAGAGGTGATAGTAACTGATAAACTGATTGCCTAAAAAATGGCTATATTCTCTGAGTCCCATGTAAAATATGTACTCTGTATGAGCGCTATCAGCACTGGACCCTTCTGTGTGGTAGGGTACAAAATCCTTCTGCAATGACTGTGTCCCAGATACTGCACAGAATTCTTGCAAAAACATTCTATGCTGTTTGAAAACATAAGTCAGTCCCCACATCTCTCTAAAAAGGTTGATATCTTTCCCTAAGCAACTGAATGAAGAATTCATTTTGTCTAATTGGAAGTATGTTCAGATATCATCACTTTCAAGGTTCAGCTCAATCTTGAACATCACTAGGTTCATGTTTCAAGAGTATGGTAAAAGGGCAGGGAAAAAAATCAGTGAAAACATAAAGCAAAGAAAAGTAATGGAGTACTTCTCTCTAAAAAAAACAAGCATGGAGGTTGAGAGTGATAAAGAAATAGGACTAAGAATGGCAGAAATTTGTATGAAAACGTCTGCACTCTCTGTATTATATGGGCAATCGCCATGCTGTCTCTAAACCAGTTTCCTTATTCATGGAGGACAAGTGGCACAGCCAAACTAAATTGCCCTTAGCATAACAAGAGAAGGAAGAAGAAAAAATTTTTAAGACTTTGATCCCTCTTACTACCAATTTTCACTGGGAAGATTTTTCACAAACTTTTCAGCTTGGAAAAACTTTTCCATCTCTTATCATAAATTGACTTCTTCAGTGTTCCAATCTGTTGCATGTTCAAGTCTGGCTGACTAAGGTGGGGTAGTACTAGCTCTCAACACATTAGAATCTATTTTTTTTTGCCCATTTCTCACCTCTCCTTGATGTATAGTGTGAGATAGGGTGGCTCTAGTGCTAATTGTTAAATTCATTGATTAAAAAAAATTGGAAAGTATGTTTGTCTTGTTTACTTGCAATATGTTGCTTGCATTCCTTATTGCAAAAAATGATATGACTTGTTGCTTGGGCTTTCTACAGTGTAGCTAAATCCAAAGGACTGCCTGGGTGCAGAAGAAAGATGGAAAATTTGTTCTGCTTTCAACTGAGCATTTCTCTGAACTTTGCTTTGCTTTGCACTGTGGGATCCCTTTTCTGTTCAGGTGCATAGCCAGAGAAATGTGGAGTGGGGAAGTTCTTGCAAAGAAAACTGGAGAACCCAGGGATTGGTGCTTAAATGAATGCACTCAATTCCTCTCTCAGAAATATTCTAATTTCTGGATGTTAGTAATTTCTCCATTTTGTAGATCCAGCTAACTAAACAGAATCATCACTTTGTGTCCACATCTACTGCTTCTCTACCTGTGTCAGCTTGTCAGGACAGGTTGTCAGTAACCATGCTTTTTGACTCCCAGTGTTAACATTTTCTAAGGTTCATGAATCTTTTCATCCTGAATCACAGGTTTTACTTTAATGATGTATTTTAACTGACTTCTAATATAACAGCACCCTCTCTCTGTATGGATTCTGATACTATAATCCTCTAACGGTATTTAGGGGCAATGGTATTCTGATTAGCTTCCAGTGATGATTAATCCTTTTTTCCCCCCAGTGACAGCTGTTTATATCGTTGGTAGTGCTCTCAATCCTGGCCAGCCTTTTCTTATCAGTCAAGTCCTTTTTCAACACCTGGACCTGGCAATGGATTTCATGCCTCAATGCCTAAGAGCTATTTTAGAGCCATTAACCATACCGGGTGCTTACAAAGTAAATGTTACATTCTCCAAGCAGCATCCTGCTTCCCTGTCTGCGTTCTTCCTTCCTACCCTCTCCCTCTCCTTATCTTCTCAAATTATTTTAAAGTAAACCTGTGATTCAGACTAGCCTAGGATATTAAGGAGTCAGTCCTGCCTTTACAGTTTCCAGTCATAATTTACTTCCAGTAGAAAAAAAACCTAAAAGGAAAGAAAAATATTTTTTACTGTACTGTGTCTGGCTTAAACATCTGCCTCCTCTTGGCACTGTCGCAGTCTGGGAATTTAACAATGCTGTACGTGGAGTTGGCCAGTAGGTGTCAAAATAACCTGTCACTTATACAACTGCAGTGTGACACCGATGGGTGAGTGATCATTTCTCTTGTGTAGTGTTTATTAAGACTGGATCTTGTGTCCTTACCCAAAAATGGAGCTGGTGTTGTTATCAAGCGTGTGGCAATGCTGTAAGTGATTGTATTACAGATGCTGTGTCAGATCTAGTGAAACCAGTAGATGCTGGACATTTACTCAGGCTAGTAATACTGCAGAAAGCCATGCACTCCTCTGACTGACCTTCCCTCTCCTCCAGTAAAGCTTAGCAAATTGGATGTATGCTTTCTGGTAGTCGGCATATAGTGCTGCCAGAAACTGAGATGAAAGCTTAATTTTCCTGGCCTCTTGTCTTTGTTTTCTGTCCTTTTGTCCCACCACATTTGACCTTAAACCTGTTTTTCTGAATGTCTTGACCTGAGAACAGACCTGATGAGTTTTGCCCTCAGGGATGCACGGCGGCTTCTGCTGACGTTAGCACTCAGTGCAACTCTATGAAGTGAAATTGTTCGGCCCCTGCACTTGATGTGTCACTGAAAAGTTAGGGACCCTTTGTACATAATCAGGGCATTTGGATTATAAAAAAATTCTCATGTTCTTTGAGACCATTATTTTCAAAGATAGAAAAATAATTGATGTTTTTGTAGATTTTTCAATATCAATAGCTTGTGTAGCATTCACATGTATGTTTATTGTTTTCAGCCTGAAATTTTCCTGCTTGTTAATTCATAAAGGAGCATTCTGTGGTCTCAGTTTATCAGGATGAATGTAGGCAGAGGTTTGATGCCCTAAAACTCCACATGCTTCTATAATTCTAGTTTAGTATTTTGAAGGAAAACACTTACCTGAGTGTATAATTGGAGATTTTATAAACCAATTTTTTGTGTTTCAATGAAGCACAGAAAACTGATGAAACAAAATAAAACATAAGCAATGAGCAGATTTAACCCATCTCACTCAGGAATAGAGTTTTTTCTGATTTTCTAGTTTCCTCAAAATTCTGTATGTGTTCCCTTTCTGATCCTACAAAGGAGCCTGCACCTCTGACACAGGATTGCTTGGTGCCACTCAGATGGGCAATTAGTTGAGCAATTAAATTAGATTAGCAGCCACTTAGATGAGCAATTGGTTGAAATCTATCAGTTCCCCTGCCTGTCAGAGTGTGCCACACTGGCAGAAATGTGACACTGAAACATCTCACCCAGCAGTGGGCAATTTGTCAATGGGGCTGGTTATTGTTGATTTGACCTAGGACAACCCTTCAGCTTCCATGTGCATGGCTCATCACACTGTGGCTTCCTCCTTACTGCTTATGTTTTTGGGTGAGTGTGGTGGTAAATCTGTGTTCAGTTAGTATGAGATCAAAACCAATAGCAAATATGAAAGCATGAGGGGTAGATCAACTTTAAATGAGTTCAGAAAGTGCCTTGGATAGGAAGTGAGCTGAAACACAAAGGCCAGTCAAAGGGAACCTCTTCAACTGAGCAGAATAATCCAGCAGGATTTGGTTTGAAACAGAAAGCTCTTATTGAGGACACTTCTGAAGCTGTCACACATCTGGGAGATCTATTTGTATCTTGCCCTTTTGGGAAAATATAACTTATTTTAGGAAGATTTTAAAATGTAATACAATGTAAATTGACTCCTGCCCTTTTAGCTTTCACTTAGTTCAGATGAATTTCTGATCCTTAATGCCACACCATAGTAACAATAAAAAAAGTTTTTTAATACCTCATAGTAGTTGCCAGTAATAACACTGGTCTATAACGAAGCCAACAAATACTGAAATGTGAACAATTTGTAAAGTCAGTAGAAAATGTGTAACCTCATACTCAGGCAAATAGACTTTTCTTACATAACAATCCTATAAAAAGCAGATGCAATTTCAAAGCAATTAAAAATATATGTTGCATACTAGAATACACTTTTTTCAAAAATCATCTCTTACAAAGCCAGTGGCTACATGTTTACTGTCTCTACCTCATCCTTTTTCTCAGCAAGATTGTTTTCTGGCTTGCCCCTCGCCCCCCATCGAAGGTGCGCACCACCCACCACGATCATGCTCCATTAAGCTCTTGTGCTAAACAAAAAAAGTTCTATGGAGTTTTCATTTATCAACTTACCCCATAGTGCTTTTTGCATTTCATCAGGGATTTGCAAAACTATTCACAGCCTCAGAAACCCAGCACTAGAGCGCCATGATCGATGGGAGAGGAATTCAATAACCACCCAATGCTGTTGAGCAGTCCAGGGTAGTCGGTTGGGACAGGAAGTGAATGAGCAGGAGATGATGAGCTCAGGTGGTTGATTTGGTCCTCACTGGGAATGGGCTGGGACTTCTAAGTACTCATGGAAGTTAAAGCCTCACTTTTAAGCCTCATTAAAAAAAGTTATTTTCAAGAAACATGTAATTTAACATGCTGATGGGTATTGGTTTAGGGCCATCCCGAGTATGTATTTTATCTTGCAAAGATTGGGTGCAAAAATATTTCATTAATATATCTTATTTATTTATAGACATTGATTTTATAAAAATGACTTTTCCATGGATGGACAGTTTTAAATGCACACATAAAATCATGGACAAGATATGGAATGGTGCCCCAGAACCAGAAATCCTTTTTATCCAGATTTGTTTTAGTGCTCTCTGTCTGAGTACAATTGCAGTTTTGCATTGTTTATCTTAGCTATCCTATACATTAAAATAGAAATGCCTTCATAGGCAGCATTACGCCTTCTCTCTTTCAGAGCCACGACTGGTGTAGCATGGTGTGATCTTTGAATCCTGGAATAAGAGAGTTTGCTTTTGCAAACAGCTTTGGAGTGTGTCGTTCTGATCTCCTTTATTCTACACCATAGATGTCTGGAAAATCGCAGTGTCTCCTCAGCTGGGTATTCTCATTGCTTAGCACATTCCCTGCAGCCCCTGACAAAAATGTTACTGTGGGAACAGGGGAATGTCCAAGCACACGATGTTCTGGCAGATCCCAGCTGGCAGGCAGCCCTCTGGGGTCACAGCTACTCAGATGTGGCCTGGGTTGTTTTGAATCAGACCACGGGCAAGCTCGAAGGACCAAGAAAATTTTTGCTGTATCCACTTACCCCCAGCAGATACTGGGGCAGCTGAGGTTAGAGGCCAATGCAGCGCTTCTCAGCAATTGTGAGGTGGAACATTGAACCCTGATTTCCATGAAGAATTAAATGTACATCCAGTTTATTGATGGAAGAGGCTATATAAAAACATGCTGTCTTGTACATGAGATGGAAAATGATGATGCTTAAAGCATTTATTCTACAGTTTCTAGCACAAAAACAAGGGGCTGACAGCAATATTGTTTACAGACCTATTTAACTAGAGTTCAATGGGGCTGTTCTTGTGGCTGGCAATGAGTAATGACGAAGCCAGTATAATTACAAGTTGCATTGTTTCTGAATCTCATAACCAGGATTGAGGTCCTCTTGTGCTAGGTTATTTATAAACATGGAGTAGATTGCCCATTTCTGGGCATTTAATGGTAAAAAAGGATAAGACATGACATGGAGAAATAATCCAACAAAAAGTGAAATAACTGAGTGAATGTAATCTCATGAATGAAAGAGAAGATCCTCACAGCCCCTTATCAATATGCTTTTTCAGTCATAGCTGAAATTGTAATCCCATTGAACAATCCATAACCCTTTTTAAACAATGATTGTATGCTGTATTTAGACAAATTCCTGCTGGAATGAAGACTGCAGAATTTCATTACATTTTTCTTCATTACCATTTGTTAATTCTTATGCAGACTATATTTTTCTTGTGTTATAAACTATTATTTGCATTTATTATTTAATTAAAGCTGTGATGATTTTTAATGTCTCTTAACTTTGACTTGTTTAGTTTAGTTGTGTTTTAATCACAACCCTAGTCAAGTGGTGCAGAATAAATAGTAGATAACAATGATGAATGAAGCTGAGAATCACAGAAAACAGGTGTCTGATCAAGCTTCTGCTGAAATCCAGGAATAGATTCCTATTGACCTTTGTAAAAACAAAAAGAGAAATGATCTTTCAATTCAAGTTGCAAGCTTTAGGAAAAATTAGCCTGCATAGTTAAACAAAGTGAAACTCTCAGGCATGAGGCACATTAGTACAATAACTTTTACGCCTGAAAGAGGATATAAATTGAAGTTTTATTTTTCTGAGAATAGAAAAGTTGTCCTTTTATGGTACTATTGTGAATAACTTAGGAAATTCTGAGTGGTCTTCTGAAGGACAAAATAAATCATGAGAATATGTGTAGATGAAGTATAACTGTATGGCATACCATAACAGTGCCATATGACAGTGAATTATATACTGCTTTGATACTTATTTCTTAAAAATTCCATAGCCTTTATCAGACAATGATTTTATATGATAGAAAGAGAAAATTTAGAAAAAGAGGAGCTCTGCTTTCTCTTCAGTCTAGGAACATTGCTGTTTACAGAATGACAGAATTCAGTACTAATTATTTTGAATGTAATGAATTTGACTCTTACTGTAAAGGTGAGTTAAGAACATTTGGATTCAAGTACAAGGTGTGCTTCACAGTATCTGGAAGGATGAAATTTCAAGGGAGAAGTCAGACTGGACTGAGTAAAAAATGAGGTTAGTGGGGAAGAATTCAGAATAGCTGTTCATGGCAATAGTTGAAAAGGTAGGATAAAAGGATGGAAGCCAGAAGCAGGATTTTGTGCATTTCTTCTTCAAACAGTGAAAAAGAGTAAGGCACATTTCTGTCAGAAGTGTGAGGAAACTAATGAGTATGGGAAATTAAGGAAAGGCAGGGAGAGTAAGAGGGCAGCAGGAAGAATGTACTGGATTACTGTCTGATGGTGGGAGTTAGAAAGGCACTAACACGTCCCAGAGTTACTGGGGTAGAGTAAAGGAGGAATAAATTTAATATCAATAGTCTTTCTTTCAAATGGGCTTTCTTTTCTCGAGTGGCTTTGCTTATAGCACTGCTGATAGCCTTGTGCCTCCCTGATACCACAGACAAACCAATGCAGAGGCCTTAGACTCCTGTCCTGTTATGCACACAGTGTATAGTGTGTTCCAGTGATGTTAAAAAAAGGTTCTGCTTTTTATTTTCAAGGACTTGGGCTTTCAAGACTTTGGACTGAGTGCCAGAAACAATTCGTCAGGAACGCTTTACAACTCAGCAATACAAAACCTGTTAGGAGACAGACACCCACAAGACAGTTTGGGGAGGAAATATGTAAAGCGCTGGTAGACCTCAGCATGATTAATGGTTTTTAGCACATTGAACTCTGTTGCTTACAGTGTGAGTTTTACCCTGGCTCACCCATAGTTATTTATTTTTATTTTTTGAAGGAGGTGGAGCCTCTGTTTGTGAAACTTTCATTCATATAGAAGTTAATGACAGTCCACATATAATAGCAAAATATTTATATTGGGACACAATCGCCCCAGCTGATTATGTTCTCAGCAGTTTGTTCCCTTTAAAAGCAGCCTTTAAAAATTACAGATCTTGCAGCATTTGTGTCAATCATCTCTGTCATGAAAGGATCATATGAAGTTCATTTACTGGACTAGAGCACTGAATAAGATCTCTTCCATAACCACAGAGTCACCCCAGTCCCAGCTCTGTGGATTAGTAATGTCCTGAGTTGGAAGGGACCCCTTAGGATGAGTTCAAATCCAGTCTTCACAAAGAGCAATCTTGAACTTGAACTATTTGTCTAAGAACATCACCCAACCACTTCATGGGCACTGACAGCAGCTCCAAGGTGGAGACTTGTGATCTCCCCTAATCCCAGAATTCTTGTACTCAGTGTTGCTGAGTTGTGACACATGGAACATCATTTCCAGTTACAGACAGGGCTCTACCTTTTGCTGCAGCAGGTTGTGCATTCAGAGGCACTTGGCCACCTGCACACAGTGAGTGGGATTTGTGACAATGTGCTGTAGCTGAAATGAACAGGGTGAGCCTGTTTCTGCTGACGCTGGCTGGGATCCTGCTTTTCCTCCGTCCTTGTGTGAGACTGCAGCAGCTGACAGAACAAGAGCTTCCAGCCTGTGAGCCCAGCACTCTGAGGCTGTCCTGGACCATGAGGACAGCCATGTGTTCCAGTGTCTCAGGGCCAGGCACGCCAGTCCTGGATAAACCACACAGCACACGGAGCACCACTGCTTACACCTTCTGAGCTCATTTGTTGACTTTGAGACAGGACCCACAAACCCTCAGAGTCAAAGGACTCCTTGCCTTGTCCTAGTTTCAAGCAGGCCAAAGAGACCATAATTCTTTTGGGATTTAGCTGGACAGGAAATACGCTCTCTTTCTTTTCTGAGCAGTATTGAGAAGGGAGAATAAAACAGGGGACTGTTATCAGCTATGAGTCACATATGGAGTAAATAAGTAAAAAAGCTGGAGGGCTGGTTCTCTCCCAAAGGTTTCTGCATCGGGTTAAAGAATTAGAGCTCCATCCTTCAAGTCACTATAGTGTCATAGCAGTGAAAACCAGCAGCAGACAAAACTCCACCGTGTTAGAAATGCTCTGGGACCAGGGAAGAAGGAGGAAGGTGGCACCTGTTTCATACATATGTACCTTTAACCTGGAGTTACAGCTTTTTTATGGTTGACCCATTATATAAGCAAAAAGTCCAGACCTGTTTCTGTAAGCTTGTACATTCATCTCTCAATAAGACAGTTGCCATATTTCACCCTGGCTCTGACTAGTGTTACTTGTTAAACCTGAGCTAAGTTTAAAAGAATGAACATATTCCACAGGGCTTGAACTTAGTTCAGGCGTTAGACTCCAACACTTTACATTTCATATTTGCCTTATGATATTTTTCATAGTTGCTTAAGTGCAAGTTCAAAGGATATATGTTTAAGTTCCTTAACAACAAAGATGTTTTTAGAAGCATCACCTAACATTTTGGAAGGTTTACTGCCTTTTTCTTATGAAGTTCATGCAGCTGAAGTCTAAAAAGTACTTATCCACAGGAGTATCCACTTGCTGGTTTTTTTTTCTTTTTGGATAATTCTGGCGCAGTACTGAAAAATATTAAAATTAATGTAGAAAAATTAACCGATAGTTTTCTATGCAGTTAATATTGCCATCATAATTGTAGTGTTTCATATCTCTTTTCTACACAAACCATCCTAACCATACATTTTACATATTAAGTATAATCTAGACAGAAACGGTACTATACAGAAATACTTATATGCACCTAGCTGGTCAAGGCCAATGAATAATACAGTACCTCTTCAGACCTACAGCAAATTGCCTTCCCCAGCAGTAGGACAAAGAACACAAATAACCCCAGATTCCTGAGTTTTATTATATCATCTGCCTTTCTTTCTGAAGGTTTCTGTTAATTTACTTATCTTAATTTATTTATTATTTCTGAATTTTTTCTTATTTATGAGGAAACATGAGGTTAATGTCTAAAGAAAACATGGTGCATGCCCATGGACCAAAAGGGAATTGGTGAGAGATGGAGACATCAGGAAGCAAAGAAGATAACAGAGGTGCTGAAATGAAAGGTCATGTTTCAGATAAGGTGATTTCCTGGTGATATCACTGTGCAATGGAATGGTTCTGGGGAGGGTAGAGGAGAGGGTGGGACAGTAGAACAGGGCTGATGTCTTGAGGCTCATTTCGGGAGACAGAAGTTGGTTGAGTCACTGCTCGTTTGAGCTCAGACACCAATCAAATATCTAAATTCTTCCCTTGTCAGTTCTGGAAATAACAGTTACATCTCCTTAGATATATCCTGCCTATCCATTTATTGTTGGAAAACAACAGCATATAATGGAAAACAAATGAGCTTATCTAAAGAATAAGATTATTTTGAGTAGTGCAATTTTAAATAAATATACTTTTTCTTTAACCATTTTCAAGGTAAAACATTGTGTCTTTTTTTGTTGTTGTTGTTTTCACCCGTTTCCAATAAAAAGTAAGCTTGTTTTGAAAATTTAGTTGAGTTCTGACGTGAAAAAATTCTTATATTTAACAAGTCAAGCAGCAAACAGTAGGAACATTCAATTGCTGCTTTCTGAAGAAAAAAAAATGGAAACATTAAATTTTTTCTTTGAGTTACCTGTGGTGAATGGGATAAAGATGTGATTGGTATTATAGGGAAGTGAACATTTTGAATTCTAGAACATCCTTTGTTTTTTATTACAGCCATCAGAATACATAAGAGCAAGTTTGGTTTCTGGTGCCCATTTTTAAATGGAGGGTGGATACAGTGGCATATAAATATGACATATCTTTGGAGTTACCAGAATGCTGTGGTGACATGGTACAAATCCTGCCTACTTCTGATTCAAATATGATGCTGAGGCAAGAGTAAAAGCAATTCTGAGTGTCTGTTTCTCCTCTACTTCCATGTTTCATGGCCTGAAGTTATCCAAATTCAAGGTCTGGGTACTGCTGAACTCTTGCAACAGGAGTAGGTTGTTGGTTGATGCCAGACTCATATATGTTAAGCAAAAGGTGTTTCTCCCTAAAGTCTGATTGTGCACCGTGAAAACTCATGGAAGTAGATTTTAGCTGTAGTTTACAGCTGTAATTTTTCCAAAATACTGAGCTTGCTTTCCTTGTAAGTCTTTCATCTAAAGGTTGACTACTTTGCCTATTAATTCAAAATGAAACTCTGGGCCAGTATGTCTGCTTCTGAAAAAGGGGAAGAAAAAGGAAAATAGCTGAAACCTCAAATAAAGGATTCACTTCCATTATTGAATTTTATAAGGTGATATGTGGCATATAAAAGCCTGTATTGGTAGCTTGGGATCACATGCTGGTGTTTCTGCTCTCTCTCATCTGGAGTGAGTGTGGACTATTTGTGTTATGGTTTGGACTGGAGATGGTTTTTCCCTTTCACTTAAATTGGTGACTACAGGATGTGGTAGTTCTAATCATACTGAAAATTGCTGTAATTGTTATCAGGCAATAAACATTCAATATATTTTTGTAAGAAGTAGAGCTTAGTGGAAGTTTTCCAGTATTTGAGAAAATAGCTGGAAGCAAAATGGTAAGGATACAAATTGAATTTGGACTTTAAATACTGAGAAAGTTGGCCTGGTTTATTCTCTTAAGAAACAGGATTACTGTAACACTCAGAGCAATGTAAGACATGTTCTCAGCTAAGGATGAATATGAATGTCTTTTTCATATAAAAACACATTGTAAGTACTGCAGGAATGCATACCTGTCATAAGCATAACTGTTGTACAGAAAACAGAACAGGAATGTGAATTAAATGTTCTTACAAAGGACATAATTTTCCTCTTTGGTTCTCTCAGCAGCCATATATGGGCAACTTCTACTAAATGATCCTGCAATAAAAACTCTGTATTGTGCATTCACCTTAAAGCAATCAAAAGATAATGTCCATATAATTTAGGTGAGGACTCATATTTATTATTCTGAAATTATAATACTTTTTAAGGTACTCCATATGTGTAGATGGGAGTGAAGATTCTTAAGTTGTTAACATTTGATCTCCTGTTATAATTAATCAGATTCAGAATGTAGCTTAAATAATGTGTTTATATAGTGTTGTCTAAGAGTTTTACTTACAGTACTCCTTTGAAACTGGCTGTATTGAATGGGACTAAATATAGGTGCAGTCTTTTTCCTTTTGATAAAACACATTTCCACCGGATATTTCTCTTACTTTATTTTAAGAATTGATGATTTTAGAAAAGGTAAAACTAATTCTGAAATCCTGTAAGTATTTTATCGGCCTAGTAATGCCCATAACTCATTTGCTGGAAACATTTCAGGATGGGAATTAGGTTCTTGGATTATAAAGCTCCCTTTTAAAATAAACAGGAGGAAACATAGGAGAGAGACAGAAGAGTGTAACTTGTTTAACATTTAACAAGCCTCTTGATCCATTTTCTGGACTAGTTGCCATGCTTTTGAAGATAAAAGCAATTACATTAGATATGGGGGTGGTTTTCATGATCTGGCAGTTCAGAGAATTTTGGTTCTTTACAGAAGCAGGAATGTGAATACTTGACTCAGTCTTGAGGCTGATTTTTTAAACATTTTTCTGAGTGCATCTGGGAGAAATACAGATCTTGCTGAAATCAGTGAGAATTTGCTCATTGTCTTTAACAGGGCCAGGATTTTGTCTGTGAATATTCGGGTTTTCAGACACTGGCCAGCTCCAGTGGAGCTACATTTCAGATTTTTGTTTTTACTGCTGCAAGTTGCCCCATCCCTGGCCCTAGACTGCAAAATTACTCCCAGGGAATTTTCTTTCTGGAAGGTACAATGTTGATGATGGTAGCATAGACTCTGGTTAGCTGGAGAACAGAAATATTGTGTTGAAAGACTGGGGTCCCACTTATAAAGTCTAACCTTTGCTAGGCAGTGGATTATGTTAGACTGAGTTGGGTCAAAGCCTGCTCTTGTAAATATTGGCCAACAAGTTGGAAGCTCCAGTGTGGGATCTTAATTTTAGACAAAGAGTGTTGGTCGGTATTGGGATATCTGACAATGCTGTAATGTAACTAGCAGAGCTAATGGATCATGCAGGAAAGGAGGTCTGAAATCTCTGGATCTCTAACAGAATGAGGGTTTGCTTTATGCTGCTCTGCAGAGAGACACACACACAGCTGATGCAAATTCATTTAGCTTGGCCATCTGACATGTGCCTGTCTCCAAAATGGCTTGAAGGAAGCTATTTACAAAACTCAACTCAGAGTTGACTCAATAGACTCAAAGTCTCAGTGGTGCTTATACTTAACTTTATTGCAGACCAGTGAATCTTGAGGCTCTTGATGTCTAATTTATGTCTGAAAAAAAATGGAGCTGGACACCAAAGTCATCTACCTACTGATAAGCAAAAGTAAAGAGGTAATTCAATGTTCCTGTGCATTGTCTGTGCCTAACTTCTGGGCTCTACTCTACAAAAGAGAATTTTTCAGATTCAAGGTAGGGGCCAGAAGCCACCCCAGACATTGAACAAAAGGTGTCTAACAATGGGTTTGAAGAAAGTGACTGAGAGTTGAGTTTGTCCATTTGCCTTCCAGTTTGTAGTTTGGTTCCTGCCGCAGAGCTGGATTTGGCATTCCTGGTTTGGTAGTCTCTAATGAGGTAATGGGTGTTAGAGGTACTCACGGGGCCAAGGTGACCTGAGAGCAGATGGGTCACACAGTGTCCTACACTTGCAAAATGTCCCCAGCATTCCTCCCAGCAGATCCTCTGTTCAGTTTGCATTCCTACTGCTTTCCATTGGGCTGCAGTCTTTTCAGAGCTGACCTGGCATTCGTGTGTTTCTCTGTATTGCTTTAATAAAAATGGGTTGAATGAAAAGTGAATTCCATAAATCCTTCCTCTACAATCTTCAGTGGAAGACAATTCAAATACCATATTCATCATAATGGTTATATTCAGATTTTAAGTTACTCTCCTAACAGAGTTATAAATGCATTGTGCACTCATCTGGTGGTTAGGGCAATGTTTCCCATAAGTTTCCACTACTCTCAGTATGTTCCATAATTTTGAGGGGTAATGTCAAATTGTGAGCTTGGTTGCAATCCCATTTTGTTAGTTACTGCAAGCATAAATAAATAGATGGTAGTATGCAAACTTTCTGAAAAAAATGGGAGAGTTGAAAAGGTAATTTTAAGTTGTACTGAGCACAGGGGGATGTAAAATAAGTTGGAGGTTTGAATTTTTATTTTTTTCATTTTTTCTTTAAAGACAAGAGCTCTAGCATGGGCATGATCTAACCTATGGGTTTCAAAGCAAATACGTAGAGTTCTGATTATTCCATGTGCATGAAATTGTATATTTAAAATATAAGCCTCTAAGAAGATGCATATTTTGCCTCTCTTCCTTTCCTCTCAGATCTGGTAAAATGTTTTGGATTAAGCATATTCAGACAATTTGTGTCTGCAGAAGCTACAGCAGATGCACTGTGTATTCTGGTTTGCCACGCTGCCGTGCAAATCTCAAACCTGGTGCTGTAAATAGAAGTGGTGCTTTCACTTTCCTCAGTGTCTGTGCAGCTCCCCTGCTGTTTGGTAGCCCCACCACTATCTCTCTTGCAGGTCAAAAGGAAAGCTAGCAACTTTACAGCTAGGACACCTCTCTGCAAACAGCATAGCCTATTCCCATCTCTTTCCTGGATGATACTGGAATTTCCCCCTCCTTGTGGCTATTTTCCTCCTTTGAGGAGTCTCTGCCTGTGCCTTGGACTTCTTGGTTCCTCTGTTCCTTTACCTGTGCAAAGCAGCTGGGGACAGGTCTGCGAGGGAAGGCAAAATGCTTCTTGCAAGTGGACAGTTTCAGATAAGGAGTGAAGGGTGTGAGGTGGCTCAGTAAAAAACTCCAGGAGGGATTTGCTGGAGCCAGAAAAATCCAACTCCTGCAGACTGGCTCCACTTTCGTTTCACCCCCTCCTGTGAGTAATGTGAGTTGTTTATTTCTTCATAGCTGCCCTCGCAGAGAACAACTAGGCGTTCATTTCTCTTTCCACCTCCTTCTCACCTCGGCCGCTCTTTTTTTCCTTGAAGGAGTGGGAAAAACTGCAAGGGAAAACACCTTCACTGCCTTTCCTTGCTGGATCACCAGCCACAGGGGCAGAACCAGATGAACATAGGGAAGGGTAGGATGCTGTGATATGTAGGGTAAATGTGTCACTGCCTTGGGCTTGCAGCCCACCCCATGACTCCTGAGCAAAGAGATTCTTTTGCTGCTGCCTGTGTGTTTCTGTACAATATCCTACTGCAGATTGCAGCTAGGCTGAATTTTAAAATGAATTAGAACCTTAACCTCCTCTTCCTTTAATAGTTCTCTCTTGTAATGTCATCCTTCTGTTTTTAAATTTCTAAATAATGACTGAAATAGACGTTTATTTGATAATTTACAGTTTAAAGAGTATTTTGAAAAGAAATTTATCTCGTTTCATGGGAAGACACTATGTAATCTTCTAAGACATTCCAAGTTTCCTCAATATTTTACAGTCTTTTTGCTATTTATTTTGTATCTCTTTTCTTGAAAGTGTTTATTTTGGGAAGGTCAAAACAAAATTCTCCCTATGTCTCCCATCAGCTGTAAGATGAATGCACACAGTTGGAGCAAGTTCCATCGAAGCTCTCATGCAGAATAAACAAAGTCCTGACCAAAGGCTTGACTCATGATAGATCTTTAATGACTATTGTAATGAAAAAGCATTTAACATATTCTCCACCAAAAGAAGGGTGTAGCTTTGCTGCAGAGTCAGCAACACATCAAATAGGGGCAAGGAGACATTCAAAGAGCAAGGCTGATATGAAACTAGTGGGCATTGGAAAGAATCTGGGCAGCTCTGTGCTCTTTAGAGAAGGCAATGTAATTCTGCTGGGGAGGTCAGGTGTGTCCCAGGGAATTCCTGGTGTTTCTGGCCAGGCTCTTCAGATGGAATCAGCCTATGGGTGTCACCCTGGGGTGTTGCAAGTGTGTAGTGACCCCTGAGCTCCCGTGGGCTGTGTTGTACCAACCTGTCACAAAGCAATTTTGCCTCAAATGTTCACGCAATCTGTGGGGAATCTTGGGGGTTGTTTTGGGAAGAGAGGTTTGCTGTTTTGGTAGATGAAGCTAGAGATGCCTGCAAAGCCCCCGCACATCCTTAAATGAAGCAGATCTGTTTCCACTGCCTTTTCTACTTGTGTGACAGTGAGTGTAACACTTGGAGTCAACAAACACTGCATGCTGCTCTTGTCATCATGTGGTGGGGCAGGAAAACTGCTGACATGGAAAAGTGCAGACAAAATCAAGCAAAGTGATTCATGACTTGGAAGGCTCTGTGTCCTGGGGAAAGATTAATCAAAACGGGCCCAGAGAGCTCAGGGATAGTAATATGCATGCATGTTATGGTTACTGGGTGATAGAAAAATATCTTTGAGTGAGTTGGGCCAGAGTCACAGATGTTATTTTAGGAGGTACATTTATTATTTTTGCTATTAAGAAAGGTCTCTCTTGTAAAAGTCTAATCTCTCTGTGAGTGAGGGGCTAGGAAACCTTCACTGTATAGATTACAGACTCATGGTATTCACAACAGTCATAAGAAGGACTGAGCAGAAAGTCCAAGAAAATTACACTCTTAAACCATTGCTTAGTGAAGAAAAGATGCTATGAGAGCTATGGGACAGGCTTATCAAAAGGAAATAAAACACTTTGGTCCTTGAAGAGTTCGGGTATCTGAGAGTGGTTCAGACTGTAGTCTCATTCCCTGCAGCAGTAAAAAATTAACGTTCTGCTTTTAAATTTAGTAGTGCATGTTACTTGATAGATTTTGGAAGGTGGGAAGTTATCTTTCTGCAGGCCTAATTATCTTTGAGATGAAGAAAACAGTGATTGGAATGGTCTTAAAGATTTGATACTATTTAGAAAATTAAGAGATAAAATGTCCTTTTAACCAATGCAAAAAATATACAAGGATGATATCAGAGGAAAAAACAGTTTTGACTAAATTTCTAAAGAAATATATTTAATAAAGTAATTCACTGAGTATTATTAGATATTTTTATTCTAAAGAAATTTTTGAACTTGTTGGCCATTTTTACTGAATTTAAGTTCCAATATTTTCTCATAACTCTTTAATTCCTCTTTATTATGAGAAAACTAGAGTTAAGGAAGACATTTGTACGTGAATGGATGGAAGATTTTCACCAGACATATCCTGATCAAGCCACTGGCATGCACAGTGTTCAGAAACAAGCACGGTGCCTCTTTCTTGACCTGAAGCTGATGGATACAGGAGGGGTGGAGGAGAGCAGTGTGGATCATGGAGAAGGGAATTTATCAAAGGAGTATGGAAAAGGGGCATGGACTGTAGCATTGCAGAGCAGGGAATGATGCAAGCCACAAATCTCTAGGAAACCAGGCTTTATTAGTTCCACTGCTTTTGGAACAACTTGTTTAAACTTCCCTTGTAGGTAATTAACTTTCTAATGGCACTGTGAGATAGGCCACCTGCAGAACCCTTGGGCAGAGGGATTCACAAGCATGTGCAGTTCAAAATAAGGCCTCATGGAAAACTAGGCAAAAGTGCGTTAGAATAATATTTACATTCAGTAGCATTAAGTACATCTGTTTGTTATTAGTGGGAGGCTGAACTGGCTCAAAAATCTTCTGCAAGAATGACCCAGCAGCAGAAGGCCAGGTACCTCTGACAGCTTTTCTACAGCTACCAACAGAGCTATTTTCAAAAACATGAAAAGATTTGCCTCTCAATGTCAATTTTTTGAATACAAAATAGTAAAACTCGTGTTTGAATACAAAGAAGATGAAATTTAGATTACTGTAATATGATAGATGTTTCAGTTCTGTCCTTTTAAGCGTCTTGCTTTTTTCTTGTTTTCTCTGTTACTCCTGTGTTTACATGGGTGTGAAGTTTTCATACAAACTACGGGAGTGCAGCTCTGGTTGAAATCAGTGCAAGCCAAAGATGGCCAGCTTGTTTGAAAAACCGAAGGTGATACGCAGCAGTCTTTAATCTAATAATTTAAAAATTCCTATGAGTGTTATTTAATACAAGAAAAATTATTGCATCTTTTTATGTCAAACATGGACACAGAGCATGAATTTTTCTTTTTTTTTTAGTTCAGCTTAGTATGCTTACTATAAATTAGATGTCTAAAGACTGTACATATAATTGTTAACAATTGATGATTTCAATGTAGTTGTGATGATTTAAGCTATCTGGAACTAATGTTTAGTCTCAGGTGGAAAAGCTTTGGCATAGCTAAGAACAGAGTCCTGATATTTCAATCCTATGTCTTAGAGATATGTGCTTATGCACAAAACAGTATTAGGGAGATGGGTTATTCTAGTTTAGGGCTTAGGAATTCTACTGATCATGTACTCAGGCTCTTGGATTCAGTTTCATGTTCTACTATAAGGTATTCAATGTAAAATTAACTTGTAACAGCTATTTGTTTGTTATATATCTCTGTCTCATGAGATTTTTAAGAACCTGAAGGGAAAAGAAGAAAAGACATTTTGTATATGTGTGTTTGCACATAACACATAGAAATAAAACTGTAGAGACCCCTTCATCTTTGTTAATCAGTCTTTCAATCTGAAGTATCCACAAGTTGCAGGGAGATTTCTGTATCTGGAGATTGTTGTGGCAGACTCTTAATTAACCACAAATTATTGTTGTCTTTCCTCTAAATTATTCAAAATCTCTCCATCCAGCCTCTCTGAAAGTTTCCTTTATCTTTCCCTTAGATTCACACTCACTGTCAAGAACTATCTTGTCTGGTTTGGAGCCTGCTGTCTCTGTTCTCTGAATGTTTGTGTTGACTGCTGTTTCCTGGCCAGTTTACACCTTCAGTAATCTTCAGGGTACAAACAGACATTATGTTACACCTTAGTCTTGCAGCTGTAAGTTCTTGTCCTGTACACTCTTTGGGATGAAGACTCCTGAGCCAATTTTGTTTGCATGGCATATCAAAAGCCTGATATAAGTGATAGAGGTCAGTTCTGCTGCCCAGCCACATGCACCATGTGAAAAGGATTCCCTAGTGCGTGTGTGACAGTTCTGTGGGACATACAGAAGTTTTGAAGGTCTCATGTGCCCCTGGGAAGACATAGCTCTCCTATTGTAGACCAGGGGATCTACAACCCCAAAGCTATCTCTGATGGCACTCAGCACGGTTACCCTATTATCTCAAAGTCATACAAGCAGACATTTATTAATTATGCAATTTCCAACAGTTAAATTAATTAGGAAAACACCCTTATGGAGAGGAAAAAGCAAAAAGTCCTTTTGATTTGACCAAATCTAGAAGAAATATATCTTGGTTATGCTCAAAGGAAATGAGCATTGATAAATAAAACACCTCCAAGGAGATCTGACACAATAGCAACAGATATAGGGAGCTGTGTGTCTGGACATGTAACCACCTTATCATAAGACTCAGAGTATTGTTTTGTGGTTTAGGAAAAGCAAGTAGGTATAACCAAAATGACTGTGCTTTGGGAAGGTGGAGTCAAAGGGCACATGCTTGAGAGCCACAAATATGAGCTATTCAGAAAACAAACAAAGACCTCAAAAGTAAAATGTGCAGGTGACTGAAAAGGTCACCCTGTGAAAAGCACAAGGAATGAAGCAAAGGGAGGTGATGAGGTGTGTTTGAAACAGTGGCCTCATCTCCTGTGTAAGTGCACCAGATGAGGAGCAATGTGGGTCAGTGGATCCCACACTGACTTTGGGATCTCCAAACTCCTCAAGTCTGCATGAGACTTTGGGACACAGCTGTTCCTTTAATGACTAGTAATGTGTGTGGGTAATGTGTTCAAAATGTGTTGTTTTCTAGAGCTATGCTATTTAAACAGCACAGAATGGCAAGGCTTTAATACAAGCCTTAATATTTTATAGGCTGTGTAGCTGCATTTTAAAAAAGGAAGCAAATATTAATTCAAAGTGGAGAATGGGAGAATAGATTAATTCAATGGGAGACCACCTACTTAAAATGTAACTCTGCAAGTAAGACAATAATTTCCTAAACAAACTTATATGCAAGCAGTGAATCATCCTTTTACTTCTATAAATGTGTTTGCAGTATGCTTCTTTTGAAAATAATTTGGATTCAGAAAGGCATGGATTTGATTCTGTGCTTTCTTCTACTAACTCCTATTAGTACTAAGCAGGTAGATTACTCATTCAAGGATTTACTCATTCAAGAACTCACTTCCTTAAGTCTCCCTGCCAGCTGAAAGCTTTCTGCTCTAATACTGGACCGCTCTGGACAGTGATAATACTTGTTTCCTACAAACCCTTTTCATGCTCACTTAAAAGCTGATGGATCTGCTGAAATCAGACATTCATTTTCAAGCAAAATTTTGTATAAATAAGGTGAACTGGATTCAGCTCAGACCTTCCACACCTGGTCTAACATTCCTTCTTTTCATTCTGTTAATTTCTTTTATTTGCTCCAGTTTCTGTTGGTTTTTTTTCTCAGTCTGTTACAACTATTTTGAAGAGTTTCATTTTGTTATGTGTGGTCACTTATCTGCAACACACTTAGTGGCTTCCATATGTTGCTAAAATGTGTTTGGAAGAGGGGATTAAGTTACTGTTTCTAGCTGTGAGTTTGGTCACTTGGACACGTTCGCTGGGTTGTGAGATCCTAGAGTCCACAAAAGCCTTCCAACTGGAGATTTTCTGTTCTGTTTTTTCCCTTTGCAATGGGGGACCCCACACATGCTTTCCCTATGAGCCCTGCTCTGAGGATATTCATGTAACACAGCAGCTTTACCACAGCAAAGTGAAATCTTTGCAACCCAGGTTCTGGTATTCCCTTCCTATGGGATCTGACTTGAGGTGCCTCCCTCCAGAGGTAAAAGAAGGAAACAAGGGTTGTGAAAGTTCCCTCAAAACCCTTAATGCCCATTGCACAAACATTTATTGAATAATCCCTGACAAAACTGGTTCAGAGAGTGATGCATATCCTTGCTTTTTTCTGAGTAATAATTGAGGAATTAGGAATTCAAAGAGGAAGTTTAACTGCAAGTGACCAAAAGAACTTCAGTTTCCAGTGTTGTTGGTTTTTTTTTGGTGTTTTTTAATGAATGTTCCTTGTTAGCATTACATTATACTAATTACAGTGCTACTTTGAGAATGTAAGTCTTGGAATCATTTATTAAGTCATGTTTTATTCAAATCTGTTTCCTTATGAATGCTGTGACTGATTTAAATTCTACTCTTTTGTATCAGCTCTTTGCTAATACCTTCATATGACCATTTTCTGTTCATTAGTGTGTTTTGAGAAGATGAATTTTCTTGTGATTCTTCGCAGTTCATAAAAATTAACAACATGTAGTAAATTTGTTTTTGTACAACCAAGGATATTTACCTTGTAGGATTCTATATGATTGGCATTGGGTGTAGCTTTGGGAATGAAGAGTTAAGGCAGAGATTAAGAAGATGTTTAATTTACTTGATTATTTTGAGCCAAGTGAATATGCCTAAGCAGCACAGAAAAGAGAAAACAACTATTTGGTGCCCTTTCCCAGAGGGTTTTGCATGGATTCTGCACCATGTCTCAAATATCAGCAGTGGCCGCATCCAGCAGAGTAACAGAGTAACCTTGACATGCAAATGTAGCATTAAACACAACCTGAAGTTATATAGGCTTTTCCTTTTCATCCTGTTTCAAATAGTCTGCCCTTCTGTTTTTTTGACAGTTGTGTTCTTCCAGTGCCCATGGAAGGTACATTAATTTCTTTTGCATAGAATTGCAAGGAATTGAACTCAGCTGTTTCCCAAGCCTTCTGGTAATGGTATTCTGAAATTAAAAAACAAAAACAAATGTGAGAAAAGCCACTCTTTTCATTACAAATATTGTATATGATACAGCAATAAATGCATACTAATGAAACAGAAATCAGTGGATTCAGCCTCTGCTCTTGTGAATGGCAAAGTATCCGAGTAATTAAATTAGTGATTTTTCTGAAGAGCTGGGTAGGATTTGATGTAATATGCAGTGGCTTTCTTAAATCACTGGGCACCAAAATAACTGAACAAGCCTGTCATTAATTTGAAGATAACTTTATAATTTTCACATCTTGGGCCGAATCAGAGGGAAAGACTGATCTCTTCATGCTCATGACCAGTGACAGGATTACAGGAAACAGCGTGGTGATTTGGGGGACGTTTAGGTTGGATATCAAGAAAAAGCTTTTCACTCAGTGGGTGGTTTAGCACTGGAACAGTCTCTTCAGGAAAGTATCACAACACCAAGTTTAACAGATTCAAGAAGTGTTTGGACAATACTCTTGGGCACATGGTGTGATTCTTGGAGGTGTCCTGTGCAGGGCCAGGAGTTGGATTTGACAATCCTGATAGGTCCCTTCCAACTCAGCATATTCTCTGATTCTATGGCTGTACATACAGGCGACAACTCGTGCGAACGCACAGAGAAAATGTCTGCTTGACAGCCAATAACCCTGAATTGTATCTTTCTGTTTCCCTCAGCCAGGAAGTCACTCAGCTATTTTTAAAATCTCTGTCTGTGAACATAAGAGTCTTACTTGAGGAAAAAAATAACAGCAAATAATTTAAAATGCCTTGAAATCTCATACCCCTTTTTATCTCTCGATGTTTCTCCCTTTCTGTCATGGGGCTTACAAGTTTATCCAGCCTAAGGGCAAGAGTCCAGGAAATATTTCCAAAAGTTGTGCATTTTAAAAGTGTTCCTACACAGCAAGTAGGCAATCTTAGAATCCTTCATTCATTAGTAGTTTTACTGCTGATTTGTGGCTTATCTCTTGGCAAGTTCCTAGGCAGTTTGCTAATATTTAGACACTAGAGGATGGCGATGACAGTCAGATGACAGCAGTTTGTCACTAGAGTTGTCACTACTCCCTGGAGACCATGAAAAACATGGTTGTATGAAGTGTTCTTTGTCAGCTGCACTTTGAAAATAGAAAAATAAATATTTACAGATTTGATTTCTGAAATGAAATGGAATGGAATCCAATCTGCTTTTCCTAATGTTTATCGCTGTAAAAAGAAAGCTGATCAGCTGTGCTAAATTCAGGGCCTTTAATCTGGGCAAACAAGTTAATTTTCTAGCTCTAGTACAGATATAAGTGGGATTTTCAATAAGTTACTCAAAACTCATGGCTTATGTAGTAGTTGGAATACATAATTTCTGAATAATTCCATGAGATCTAAGATGTTCTCGACATCATGTATCCCTGGCCAGATTTATATGAAAGGTATGTATTGGTTAAGGAAACCAAGTATTATTTGTTCCTATGAAATGTATGGTTTCTGTAGCTCTTAATATGAATATTACTGATAGTGAAAAAGAGGAACGTCTGCGTATTTTACTTCTTTATGTAGTAGATATTTTTAAAAAAGACTTCTTTTACCTTCCAACATGAATGAGGATTGTCTGGTCTGGCCCTGCAATGGAAAACCAGTTGATATTTCTGTTTAAGAAGCAAAGTAAATATAACACAATCCCTGGAGTGGATACCTGTGCCATGTTCCCTTGGAAAGCTCCTAATTGGACAGAGGCGCCCTCTGTCCATGCACAGAGCCCAGCAATCAAATACACATGGGGACTGAATTCCATCAGACTTTATAGCCACCTCTGCACAATAACAATAAATAATGAAATAAATGCATGGCACTTTCTCTGGTTGGTTCTCAAAGCAGTCTCCAGACCACTCGAACAGTAGTGCATTGATTTTTCTCACCCTCGGAATACAGCGATCCTGTGTCAAAACACGGCTGCTGTTTCAAAGCTCAGAGCAAGATTACAGAGTGTTTAGGACAGGAATTAATATTTGTGGTAAAAGCTACAGGATATTTTTGAGGATGCAAAGTATAAGCATCATGGAATGTGGGTTATGTCTTTTTTTGATGTATGTCTGTCCTTGCTGTTTGACTTCAGAGCCAGGAAATATTTTGCAAAAAATGGTTCTGTTATCAATCCTTAGTCACTTAGCCAAGGGACTTCTCTTGCTCTTCCCTGGTTGCCTTATTCTTTTTTTTTTAATTTTTAATTTTTGGTGCTGGACTACTTTCACTGTGCATACCTGCAGTGTAATCCATACCAGCAGCTGAACTTGACCAAACTTGAAGACGCAATTGTAGCACTGTAGGCAAAAGCTGTTCATTTTATCAGTCTGTTTGGATGCCAGCATCCAATAAAGTGTGAATGTCAAACAGTACAGAGAAGAGACTGATCCTCAGCTGTTCTTGAACAGCCTGCACTGAAGTCTGTGCTTCCAGAGCTCGGTTGCTCTTAGTACCTAAGGTAGGAATCACCTGAGCACCCCTCTCTCTGACATGATGGTGCTTGTGGGCACACTGCTCAATGCAGCCCTCCTGAGGTGGTTTGGAACTCCTTTACAGATGTTTCTGTAAGTTGTCAGCCCGGCTCAAGAAACTTGGAGCTACAGCTTAAAAGGCTTTATTCACTCTGCCTGTGATCCAAATGTATTTTCTTGCATTTGTTCAGATTAGACACAGGTGGTTCTTACTTGATAATCCTGGTGTCTTTTGGTTCTTCCACATCCATATTTCTTTCAGGAGGCCAGAGATGCAGTGATATTTTCCTTAGTTTTTATTTCTCTTTCTTGTGTGTAAATATGTGCATCTCTATCCTAATTGTCCAGTTTATAGGAAGATGTCCTGGTTTGTTTTTGAAAACTCTCTCACCAATACTAACTTATAGATTTTCCTAAGTTGTGAATCCAGCATGAAAAATTTGAATTTGAGTATTTAATGATTTCTAGTACTAAGATTTGCCTCACATCAGCATGTTATTCATTGACGCCTCCCTTACTTATAGGAATCTGGTGGAAAATATTAAAAAATAATTACTGTGTTTTTATTTTATAAAATTAAGAGAATGAGAGTGTCAAAGACTATGTCATATTTTTCTACCACTCCCATATTTTCCCTGAATCCTGAAAGAATATCCTTTAAAATAATCGTTGAAGTTCAGAACTAATTCATTTTAGACTCTTACCTCAGATAAAATTGCAAGATATTATTGATTTACATTCCTAAACATGTAGGGTTTGGGTGGTTTTATTCATGGTAAACTGTAATGACATGGTTAGAGGATCTACTGTGTGTTTAGCAGCGAGGAATGAAGCTCTAAAGGTCTGGAAGTTTGGAAAAGTTCAGATGCCTCAAAATGCTTGGATTCCTCTCAAATTTTTTTCTTAGCTGTATAAATCTACCACCCAGTTGTCATCCTCTGAGGAATTAGCAAAAAAAAGTATACATAAGACAAATAATTTGGCTGATGGAGAAATATGCTAGGAATATTTTTTGATTCACATTTGAAAGTAGAATATTTCTTCCATTTCAGTCAGAAGTCAGGGCTGCAAGAAGGTTCTTTCCAGCAAACTTACAAAAGCCTTTTTCTTTCTGCAGGCATTTAGCCACACCACTGTGGCCTGTGATCTTGTCAGTTCTCATAAGCTACTAACACCAATGGTAACAAAATACTTTCCCTAGTTATGGGATGTACATTTCCATGAATCAGTTTGGTTCATCTCGTGCATGAAGTGTCAATTTTTTTTTTTGAAAGCATGAAGAACATTGGAAGAATTTTGAGCAGTTTTATCCCTACTAAAAGCTAGTTTTATGAGTAGAAACTGTAGCTTAGAAGTAATTCAGTAAAGGCAGAAACCCATTTGGCAAAGATGCAGCCTGAAGGGCTGGTAGCCCGTCTCTCTGTGCCTGTCCTCCTGAGGCAAGCTGAATAAACGAGACAGGATGAAGCCCAAAGCATGTAAATGAGCTGGTATTCCATGGTGCAAAATTGTGCCTTTTCTGCAATATAACCCAGCTTCTGGGGCAATAACACCAGAAAAGACAAACTAAATGTGAACTCTCTCTCCTTTGCTATATAAGCAATTATCATTCAGGTGGATTTAAAAGGGCTTTACAGCCTAGCTCGTTTATACAGTGTGTTAATTCTCCCACCACTGAAAGCCAGCCACCTCTGGCCTGAAACGTGGCATCAGTTCAACAGTGTGTAGCAGCAAACTGCAGCATGGCAGGCACTGAGCACAACAAACATCTCCATCTGAAGATGCTTGGAGAGCAGCAGGAGGGAGAAATGAAATTGCTCAGTGCATACTCAGAGATGACCTGCAGCTTGAGGTGGCTTGTGACAAAAAGTAGCTGGGTTTAGTGATCAGTGGTTGGGATGAGCTGGAACCTGAGCCTGGCTAAGAAGGCAGCACTGCTATTCTTTGGCACTCCCTGGCACTGCAGCGTGGCAGAGTAGCACTATTAACAGAAAAGGAAAAGAAACTTGAGTATGTCACCAGCACTGCTAGTGAGAGCAGCTGAGATTTTTCCTCTTAGCTAGACCTCACAAACATAAGTAGCGCTCAACATCTGAGTTCCCCTGACAACTCTTATTTTCATTTAGTAATATTTCAGTTGGTAATATTTCTTTGAATATTTAGGTTTTTAGAAAGAGATGCAGTTGCTGCTCTGCTGCAATAGGTCTCTCTTCCTGTGAAAGCAAAGCATTATGAATGCAAAAAACTTTTCCAACTAACACTGTTGAGAGGATGGAAGTTCTGGTGGGAAAACTTCCAAGTGAAACTTTGGCTTCACTCAGCTGGAGTGGCACAGGCTCTGTACTAACAGCACCTTTTTTTTGTGTGTGTCCCTCCCCCCATTTTTTTAAACCACAAACTTCCCTGTGTCACAGCTCTGTGCAAATATTTCCCATATGCCAGCTGGCTGATCCAGTAATCACTTAGGGCTGGAGTGTAAATTACACAAGCGGCAGCACGCACACAAATATCTGGCTTGTACGAATCCGTAATTCAGTGAGATTTAACTATAGTGAATTGAACTGGCTTTAAATTAAAAACTTTCTTTTAATAGCTGTGTAGATTCAGTGCTAGAAGGCCTAGTATTCTGTTTCCCACTTTATCCCTAGCCAATGTAGAATGTCTCGCTTTTGTTTTAATGGTGCCTCTCTTGCTGTTTACTTTCTCAATTTACTTTCATTTCTACCCAGTGTGCTGTCATTATGCCATGAAATAGATTCTTTGGGTAGGAAACTATCTTTTTTGAACATCTAGAATGTGCATGGCATTTTGTAAACTAATTAATAGAGTATGCTATTGTTTATTTTATATCTGTAATACTGCTGTTGAGCAGTTGACTGTAATGTTTCTGACAGGGTAATAGTCAGAGAGTATTTTGATTTTAGGGAATTCTGGGAGGCTTTAAATTAATCTTTTCATTCAAAATGGTAGGAGTGCACTTCTCAGCACAACACTGACTGAATGTATTCTGGTGTTCATAGGAGGCAGAAGAAATAGAGTAGTGCAGGGGACTTGGATTTCTGGAACTTTTTTAAAATAAAAGCTTTTCAGAAAAGAATGCTTTGAACAACCTTGACTACAAGTTTCCCTCTCTGCTCATGTGTGTGTGACTGTGCACAGGACTGCTCTGTTCCTCAGCAGTGACTGTGCTGGGTGAGGCTGGTGGGCTGGGGGAGCTGCTGGTGGGCTCCAGGCTGCAGTGAGGCCCTGCTTCTGACTTCACAGTCTGAGCAGCAAGAGCTCTTGCTGATGGAGTCACCTCCTCTCAGCTCATCACCACTTTTAGTGTTACTCTCCCTGCATGTGCAAAGGTTTAGAAGTATCTTTGCATACCCTTTTCCTGACCAATCTTTACACTGGCTATGAGTGTTCCTGTGCGATGTTTTCCCCCTTTTCCTCTTGCTTTCCTTTCCTTGGTTTCATGAGTTTTGTAGGTTTCTGCACTTCCAATTTCTTTTATTTTTTCTTTATTTACCTCTTCTTAAAAAAATTTCTTCTGCTCCTGTCTCCCTCTTTTACTTCCCAACATTTTAAAATTTGTACTATGAGCAGACATTCTACAAGAATGCTGTGGAAAAATAGAATAAAAATAGTTTTTACATTAGAGAGTTAATAGATGCATTTGTCCTTTGTCCCTCTTTCACAGTTGTATTGACCATAAAAGCATATATTTTGCACTGAACTCTGAGGGGACATAGCCCACGGTATATCATGAACAGGTTCAGTCACAAGAACTGGAGGACATGTTGGGTTATACGTGGCAATAAAGATGTAAATGCAACATTTTGTACTGCTTAGTTACTGTTTATCTGAGTCTTTCTTTGGTTCTTTCTATTTTTGTTTGTTTCTGGAAGTGAAAAAGGTGCAAGCTTTCATTTTTTAACTGACTGTATAAAATAATCTGTCATTGGAGGTAAGATCTAACCTCATCCTCAAGACTGAGAGGAAAAATTCCAAGCCCAAGAGTCAATATGGTAGAATTTTCACATTTTCAGACACACTTGATATGAATTGGCTGAGCGTGATCCTGACAAGAACACCCACCAACATGGACCTCTGTATAATATGAATTTCTGAGTAAGTATGCAGATGCCTGCAGTCTTTCCTTCTCTGGAGACTGCCACCATCCAAGGAGTTAGTGGAATTGGCTCAGATAAGGGTCACCTAAGCCAAGCTGGCTGGTACCAGTGGACAAGGCTTGTATTCTGAATCCTCCAGGAAGATTTATGGATAGCTCAGGAGTTTCTTTGGGCATGATTCTGAGTTGAAAGGAGTTTTAAAGTATGAGGAGAAGGGAAGTGTGGTGTGATTTGCTTGGGGTAGAGAGAAGAGCCATCACAGAGGGCAGCAGTCCTTGATCATGGATGAAGGTGCAAACTGTTTCTCCCTGCACCTGCTGGAATAAAAACTATCTTAGATTTTTTTCCCCCCCAAAGTTTCTTTGAATGTATGTGTAGCAGCTTTACAGAAATCACATAAGAAAAATTATTCTCATTGCCTTCATTTGTAAGGGGAAGAAGCAGAGCAATTCTTGTCCACATTTTCTATAGCTCAGAATTATTAGCTATAGCAATTATTTTTGGGAGTTCTGAGTAATTTTAGGATCTTTTTATTTTCTGGCAAGAACCCACAGAGATAAAAATGGTTCTTGCCACACTGGTACAGTGGCAACCACTGCAAAGCAAAGTGCTCCCTTGAGATGTGAAACTCAGCAGCTTCCCACTGAGCCCTGGACCAGCTGTGGAAGGAGGAGGAATAAAAGGTGATATGAGTTAGATTTATGCTGATGTATGAGGTGAGTGTAGGTTTTGCTTAGAAGCTGCTAGAAGGTCATGGTATTTTACCAACTGAGATTTATACATCTGAAAATGAGCCTCCAAATGGGAATGTTTCCAAAGTCTAATAAAGCAGAGCTATGCTCATACACTGACCTTGGCAAGCCTGCAGGTAAGTTCCACAACTTCTACCACCTTATAAACACTAAGATGGGTTATACAGAAAATATATAGAGGCTCTATTTAGAGACTTATGGTAGCAAGTAGGCAGAAAAACTTCAAAACCACCAATTTAATTTATTGAAGGTCTCAACAGGAATATATAGGAAAAAATTCTCTCTTCCACTGCAAATATTCCCACAGCAACCCAATCTACCTGCCAAGAGTACCCAAAATTTAGGGCAAAGGGTGGGGGAACAATGCTAAACTTATTTAATAATACCACTTAACAAAACCTGAAGGATGAGCATGAACCTGGATCTGTATTTTACCTGAATACCTCAGAAAGGAAGTCTATGGCTGAGAGGTTTATCAATCTGGAATTTACTATTTATGTAGTTATACATCATGGTTGTAGACAAAACAAGAGAATACCCACTGGGACTAACACACATTTTAAAAAGTTTTCCAGCCTGTCTCTGGTTTTCATAAAGGTTCTTTAAATTTCTTTTTGTGAATCCAAATTGGGAAAACATGGGTGAGATCAAGAAGTTGTTCCTAGTTCCAGCTAAAATGCTGGTAATGCTGCTTAAGGGTTCAAGATCAAGACTTCCAGGGAGACAAGTATGACAAAAAAACCAAAACCCTTAGGGCAGAACTGGAGCCAGGACCAGTCCAGGGAAAAAATTAGACCAGTTTGAGGAAATGGAAACTTGCATCACCATCCTCCCAGTTTGCCAATGCAACAGGGCACCATGTCTGCCTGTGCTGGCACTCTGCCACTCCTCGCATCTAAGAATTTCTCAAGGCAAATTTATGCTGCCTTTGCTTTTTAGCACAGCATAAAAAGGCCATAATGGATGATGATTTACTTGTGTAGTTCCAGAAAATGACACCCAGTTATAATTTTGTATTAAGCCATCATTAGGTTTTTCATTACATATTTTTTTTGTTGTCAACATGGGCAGTGGGGTTGAGTGTGCCCTTAGCAGGTTTGCCAATGGCACCAATCTGTGTGGGGAATTGACACACTGGACTGTAGGGAGGCCATCCAGAGGGATCCTGACACACCTGAGAGTTGGGTCCATGTGAACCTCATGAAGTTCAATAAGGCCAAGTGTGAGGTCCTACACCTGAGTCAGGGCAATCTCAAGCATAAATACAGGCTGGGTGGAGAATGGACTGAAATCAGCCCTGGGGAGATTGATTTGGGGGTGTTGGCTGATGAGAAGCTCAACATGACCCAGCAATGTGCACTCACAGCCCAGAAAGCCAACCCCACATCCCAGGCTGCATTAAAAGTTATGCAATTAGCAGGGTAAGGGAAGTGATTTTGCCCCTCTGCTCTGGTGAGACCCCACCTGCAGTGCTGCATTGAGGTCTGGAGTCCCCAGCACTCAAGCTTAATCGTATATTAGGAAGAAGTCCTTTACTGTGATGGTGAGGCACTGGAACAAGTTACACAGAAAAGTTGTGGATGCCCCATCCCTGGAAGTGTTCAAGGCCAGGCTGGAAGGATCTTTGAGCAACCTGATCTCGTGGAAGGTGTCCCTGCATATAACACAGTGTTGGAACTGGATGATTTTTAAGATCCCTTCATACATAAACCTTTCTGTGATTTTATGCCTTTTTTTTTCTTTCCCCTCGTCTTGACTTTCCAGGGTGAGAAGAAAAGGAAAATAATATTTTACAACAGTCAAAGAACTAGTGTTTTAAATCTTAGTTTATCTTGTGATATGTTTTGTTTTTAGACTTTGTAAGCAGAAGATCCCTATACCTCTGACAACTTTCAATATGAATATTCTAAAGAGGCTCTTTGAAATACCTAGGTGCTGGTAATGTGTCTAGTTTGTTTGCATGCAGCCTTCTGCTATACAAAGCCTGAAGAGCTGCCTCCTTCATGGCCTTCTAGGTTATATTTTCCAGAGACAGAAAATATTCTAGCATGAATAAGAGGTAGAGTGCACAATATGATGTGAATAAACACATGTGCTCTTTGGAGCTGCCAGCATGTTCTGCCTTAGCAGAGCTGCTGAAGGAATGGGACAATGAACAGGGTCCCCACTGCAGGAATTTTTGTTACATTATATAACTACCATATAAGTTTTTCTTCCCAATTTTCCTTACTGTTTTCTAAAAGTCATTTTTTAAAATACTTTTAACTTAGTTGAATGTACAAGGTGTTGCTCTCCAGCTTAGTCTATAGCATGTAGCTATGACAAAATGGTTTATGCTTTAGGGCTGGGTTTTGTTTCTAGGAGTGTATTTCACTGTGCAAAACTGATTTGGTGTGTGGAGTCTTGCCAGTGCTACCCATAAAGTGGACTCTCACCTAACATAAACTTTTTAGGACTTATCCTACATCTGCAGTTCACGATTTGTGGAACATACAGCCCATGTGCTGGAGGATGTATGGAACTCCCAGCTGGTTTCATTAATGTAGGTTTCTAGTTGTGTGTTAGAGATCTACTTTTGTCCATGTTGTGCAATATTTTTGCAATGATTTTGGCTCTTCTAGCATTAAGTATTTTAAATGGTGGAATTTATTCTCAATTATACTAATAAAAAACCCCACACTTTTTTTTTCCAAGAGTCATATTATTGGTCTCGTAAAGGAAGAATCATTCACCAGATATTGATCCCTCTCCTCTGGTTAGAAGGACTGGCCTTCCACTTCCATGAAACAGTATCTGGCAGAGCAAACATAAATGTTTTGCATTTAAATATAATTGGTCTCTCATGAAAACAGAAAATAGTACCAAAAATCTGTGTCTTTATTCCATACTTTAATAGAAAAGGCTGAATCTTGCCTCTGGTATGTGTGTGGTTTTTATTTATTTTTTATTTTTTAATGTGTTTTTGTTTCTTTGTTTGTTTTTGTCTTTTTTCTTTTTCTTTTTCTTTTTTTTTCTTTAAATAATAAAATCAAATTTGAGTAGAACATCTTACATTATTCCAATGCTCACTTCAGTTTTGCTGACTGTATTGATTTTTTAATTTTGGACTCAAACTCAAATCTGTCTTTTTTTCAAACTATGTGAATGTGAGCCCATGAATTGGGGTGGCCTGAAGTCAGCCTCAGGGCATGCCAGAGGAGGCATCCTGGGACTATGTGTCAGTACAGACCTGAGTTTGTCCCTCTCTGGAGGGAGGACCTGCCAGGTGCACTGCAGCGAGAGCTCTCCTGTGATATTCTCATATGTCTCTGTGTCAGGTAGATAAATTGAATGTGGGGGTGCTTCTACAAGAACACCAGGGAGGTAAATGTGTTATTTAGGCTAATGTGTCAATGCTGACCTCATAGAGGATGCAATGCTCTGAAGAACAGCTTGATAGTTTGAGTACAAGGTTGCCTTTCAGGATTTAGTATATCTTAGTATATATGTATACTTTCCTAATCTGTAACAAAAGCAGGACTGTTTTGTGAAAGGAAGAGTAGTGGGAACTGAAGGCTACAATATTACATCTTCTCACTTTTGGTGATTTATTTAATTTCTATTTCTTCTCTGCTATACCTTTTCTCTGGAACTGGATGTAATTTTTGTCTTTCCCTATATTTTAACATTATTAAAACGTTATTGTTATTGCCTCATTATTAACTTATTATTCATGGGCAAGAGTCTTTACACATTATTTATTTGACTTTCACAAAATCCATGATTCTTGATCAGTACAGAATTTTATACATCTGCTGTTATATTCTCATTTTAAAGTGTTTAAAACACTGAGGCCTAGGATGGGAGTCCTAGCTGCAGATTTGTCAACAATTAATTTTGTAAATCAGCTTGAATTAACTCTTAGAACACACAAGCAGAGGAATCGTTTTTGAACTGTGTGGCTCACTACATCTCTGCAATACAGGACCACATATTGTAACATTTCTGGAGCTACTTCTGTAGCTCTAGACATCCAGTGTTATCATAGTTCACTGAGCTGTCTGAATATACAAATCCCACATCATTAAATTGAACATTTGAGACCTGGGAGCTAAAAACCCTGAAGTTGTCATACCTTCCATCAATTTTTAAATTTTTCTTTCTGATACACTCCAAAATGTTTATATATATATGTTTGAATATACTATCTGTAGAAACACAGTTTTATCTTGAAAAGACAGTTATTCTATATCTGAGAAGGCTAATTGCCCTTGTCTTTGGTGATTAGTGAGATCTTTTTACTTTTTCTCAGAGGGTGCATCTGCATTAGTAATTTAGTGTCCTGGAAGAGGGCTTGTGGTGCAGAGAGACACTTCTTTTTCAATGTCATGCATGACATTGTGTGACAAGGTTGTGCTATGGAACTCAGCAGTCTGTGACTGGGCACAAAACGTTGTATACTGCTTGTGTTACACCTACAGAAGTCATACATGGATGAAACTTCTGAAACACTAAGTTAATAAACTTTAGACAGAGCTAATTAGTTCACTATCAATGAATAATTAAAGCCACTTAGAGAGTGGACTGGCAAAGTGTGGTCAGGGCTTGTTAATGAAGTATAGGATATCTTGATGAAGCTATTTGGAAATCCGCAACACAAGTTCCTTTGGAGTAAAAAAAAAAAAATCAACATTTTCATGTATCTGGAATGCCATATCTAACTTTTTTTAATATTCTTGTAGGGAGATTAGAAAGAAGCCATTTGAGGTGGGTTGGGGATGCTTTATGAAAAAGAATCTTGGGTCAGGTTGAAGCTGTGGATGTGTCAGAAAGTTCAGACCCCTGACTGGGAAGCTGCTACTCAAACTTCATAATGAGGATCTTTTTCCTTGTCCTGACCTCTCTCCCCAAGTTTGGCATTTGGCTTTATACCACATTGGTCAGTTTGTAGTTAGCATTTCCTCAAATGTTTATGGCTTTACTTTAAAGGTGGAATTCTCATCCTGAAGATGATAATCCTTCATCATGTAAAATGACCATGCTGTAATAAGATCTTCTTGCAGGGTACAAATGTGTTATTAGGTGTCAGTCTGCAGGCTCGGGTCATCCACCAGCTGTTACACTGCACAGGTTGTATTTTTTTGCAACATTTGGTGGAACATTTCAGGGCTGTGGGATTATCTGAACCAGATGTGAAAAGGCATCTCCCTGACACAAGTGTGCAATTAGTCATAAGTGATTACCCATGACCCCTTATGTGCAAGGGGAGAGAAACTTAGGGTTAACTGCTGTCTGCACCTTAACTGAAGAGGGCTATAAAAGTTCCTCCTTTTTACTTCTCAGACTGCAGCCAATTTTCTGCTTGTTCTTGCTTCTGAGATTCTTTTTTTCAGGGACATATAATCCAGGAGAAACCTGGAAATCTGAGTCCTGCTTGGAAAATCGTAACAGAATATCACTGAGGAAGTGACAGGAATGCTAGTTTTTCCACACCTTCCTCTGCTGTTTGTGGTTACAAAGTCACTGTAAAATCACAGTCTCTTCCCAATGAATGTACTGATATACTGGTCCAAGGGCAAGAAGCAAATTAAGGATGCCCCTCTGACTAGATAAACTTTTATATGGAGCGAGACTTCATTTTGAGTTACTTCTGCCATCAACAGACCCAGTAACACAACAAAGGGAGAAATATGAGTCTTGTGGGGCTTTACCTATCAACATTTACACCTTGGCTCCCTCTAGAAATGGGTAAGTAATCTGCACAATTCTTAGACCACTGTTCAAATGCCATTTCTAAGAGCTAACACACCTTACTCAGTTTCTGGCAGATCTAAGTGGCAGCTCTGTCCCTGTGTATCTGTAGAGTTCCAAGCAAAGTGGGCTTCTCATACATCTGCTGTATGCTTGTTGACATAATTACACAGATGAGTTTATGACAGCAGGAAAACCTTTGTAGAAATCTACTTACATAGTTGTGATGGCATAGGGAACTGTATGAAGCCTTTTATTGTTTAGAGACAAATGGAAATTTCAAATGCATTTGCCAGGCTACATATTAATTTATGTTCTTTAGCTGATTTATGATTTCCTGTTGTTGGACTGGTGTTCATCTTTAACTGTCCAGTTATGACTTTTCCCCTTGCTTTCCCTCAGTTATGTTTGTAGGCTATAAAGTGCTCAAGGGTCTATATTTATTTACGAAAGAAAGGACTACAGCTAAGCACAGTAAAATAAAAGGAAAAGGTAGGTGGTGCTACATAGACTCTGAGCAGCAAGTGGGGATATAAACCCCCACAGGTTGCTAACAGTTGTCATAGAGGCTAGAAGTAGTCAAAGACTACTAAATCGAATTGTGTTCTAGCTACCTGATTCTCTTCAGCCAAAATTGGCTCAGGCCTGAGTCTTATTTTTTAGTTCCCACCCGTGTCTCTAACACAGTCAATGCAGAATGGAAAGATGTGGGGAAGTTAAGTGGTACCACCTGCTTCCTGAGACATTGTGTGAAAGCAGAATTACTCCCTGACCCTTTCAGAGGACCTATGGATGAGGAGTCTGGGACAAAACATATCTGACATGAGGTCCTCCACAGTAAGCACAACAATTGCCTATGGCTGGCTTTGGAAAAGGAACAGACCTTCACAATTTTCCCTCTGTTTGTAACCTGCCAAACAGCACTGCAGCTCCCAGAAGAAATTACTAATGAAGCAGTAGACTTGTGCTCACAGCCATGGAGAGATGAAAGAGGATAGATGTCAACAGGTCGGTTCATCATATCATCACATATCCTACCAATCTGCTGCCCTATTCAGGTCAATAGCATGTGGTAAATCAGCCCCTGTGAGAATTGTCTCATCACAGCTCCTTCTGCGGACAGTGGAAATTTGGACTGTCTGCATGAAGTGATAGTTGCTTAAACATAGGGTCTTTACGGGAAATCAAAAGCCTTCCTTCTCTCAATGAAGCATTTAAAAGCTTTAAAAACTGCTCTCTTCTCCATGAGAGTGGGATATAAACCACAGTGTGGCCAGTGAAATCTTTCAGACACTTTTGTGTTCTCACTATTAGCCAGGCTCAGACAAAGAAGCTTTGGCATTTTGCCCCTAGAGAAATTTTCCTTCACTTCAACAGTGGCTGATTCTTTCTGAATCTGCCTAATTTTAAGTAAGAAGCATCTCCGTTTAGATTTAAGCCTTTCATCATCTACTTTGAAGGGTTTTTCCCCTCAAGTTCTTACCATCAAGTCTGGTCTGCATGTAACACATTTCCTTCTGAGTTTTTGAGCACTGCCTGCGCTGTAGAATTTAATGGACATCAAGGGAAGAATATTTACTGGTCAAACAACAATTTGTCAAGATTTATAGTTTCTATCACTCTTGGTTATAACCTTACCTTCCATCTCAGGCACCCCTCTCAGCATGCAACTGAATTTTTCTAGTTTCATGGTACACTTGAAGTTTTTCAGAATTCAGTATTCATACCAAGTCCTGACAAAGCATTGAGTGTTCACTGAATGTTCAGACAAATATTAGACCCCAGCATTGCCCTCCAGATGGAGAAAAAAAATGAAAACAACCTCTGGAGGTAAGGTCAGCTCCATCCAAAACTTTCTTGTTAGCTGTGACAGCTCTGTCCTGACTGAGCATGTGTTGGTCCTTATCCTTCTCTCTGCAGCTGAGCAGCTCAGGGTACAACCTGAGCAGAGGATGGGCGGAGGGTTGGTGACACCTGTACACAGATTTGATGTCTGGGCAGAAAGTGAGAAGCTGTTCCAGCAGTAAGGGATTAGCATGAGTGAAAGAGCTCTGACTGCAATTTCCCTTTGGCAGCTAAGGTACATGCTTAACTTTGAAGGTGGAAGCCAGGACATGGAAGCAAAATGGCCCTTTTTCCTCCCCACAGTGTGATATGTGCTGAAGTCTTGTGGGATCAGCACTCTTGTTTGGATTTTTGAATTCCTGCCAGATCAGGGCATTTAGTTTGGACCATAAGAGAAGTAGAAGCTGTTCTCAAGGCTTGGGTCCAAATTTCCAGACCATCTGCTGTGTTTGTAGATCAGTGTGATGGTTCGAGCCTCCCATAAAAGTAGAGGGAAAAGAAAGTAATGTTTAATAAGGGAATTAAATGCAGGAAAAATATGGAACCAACCTAAAAAGTGTCCATCCATGTTCTTGGGCGTCATGAATTAGGAAAGGAGTAGCACTAAACAGAGAAAAAGGACAGGTCTGGGACAATAGGATACTATACCAAGGGTAAAATTAAGTTAGTTTTTATATATAATGAATAATGCAGATGAAGGTGACCAAACTTTGATTGCTCACCTGGATTTAAAAGTTGTGACTAATGTCCTCTCTGGCAACTTCTGTCTGCAGGTTCTGGAGACAGTGGTAGGAAATGGGAGTTCTGAGACCCATGTCTTGAACCAAGACAATGTGCGCAGCTCAAATCTTTTCTCTGGAAACTGCTCCTGTAATTTCCAGTTTGAGCCCTTTGTGTGTCTTGTTGGAGAAAATCAGAATAGATCTAATGGCAAGAACATTATATGTCAGTTATGGGGCTGACTTATACAAATGTAAAATATTGATAATATTGTCATGGTTAATTAAGATTAGAAATTGGAGAAATAGCAAGAAATGTAATATAGCAACGTTTAAGTGGAGAAAATATTATCTGCTACCCTTTGGAAACTCATCACAGGAAATTGGTTTCAGATGAGATTACCATACCTATTATTTCAATTGGAAAATAATTTTCAGAAGAAAGACCTGGTATATCATAATAAAGATATTGTAAATTTTACTGTAAAACTTAATAACCAAAAAAAGGAAAAAAATAATGGAAACATCTACATGTCATTGCATAGAAACCAAATCAGAATTAGAGTCATGGCTTTCCTTCTGAACTGCACTTCCTTAATTGAAGTGGTTTCCTCTGTCTCTCTTAAAAACTAGAAATGTTCTTCAAAATTTTAAGTTTCCAGTGTGGCAATGAGGGGTTTAAAGCCCATTAAAGCCCTGTTAATAATAAAAAAAAGTAATATTATGTGCCATCAAAACTCAGAATGTGAATGATGACTGAAACACCTGGCACTGTCCCTTTAACTCAAGCCCTGCCACATCTGAATGTGAGGGGCGTTTTTTATTTTCCTATCTTGGGACTGCTACCTCTCTCCTCCTCTCTCATCCATGTGAGTTTATTTTCCATTCTGTTTTTGTTGTTTTGGTAGGTGCAGTAATGGCATTCCCAGGGAAGCATTGGGAAGCACTGGCTTCCTTTGTGGAATAGGAAAGCAAAAGCTATTCAAAGCTGAAATCTGATTATGCAGAGTACCTTGCATTTGGGGCAGATTTTCATGAGGTTAAACATAAAACACTACCCATTCACATTTCTTCCAATGGCCAAGGAGATATATATATTAAACAATCTGATCTGTTATCCTTGGCATTAGATTATTTATTTGTTTTGAGCAATAAGGAATGTTATTTGATCTTTTACTCACTGCCATTTGTCTTGCAGTCTACACTGCAGATGCACAGGGAAAAGATTGTGTTCCTTCATCTCCCAAATCAGCTTTTTGTTTGTTTGTCATGGCTTTTGTACAGCTTTCAAGCCTGAATTTCTGTGTGGGCTTAGGTAAATTTTTGTTCTCCTTGAAGCTAAAGAATACAGTGCCCTGCTTAAAAGAATCAAGCTATGAAAACACCACCTTTTTCTTGTGCACTGGTAAGTACATGAGATGTTTAGGAACATCATATCTAAATGGATAGCCACACACCTTTGAAAGATAATAACAATAACTTGATAAAAGATTAAATGAATATAAAATTCTGAAACAAGACATTTAAAATGTTCTTTGCAACTCCTCAACACAGGATTTAGAAATTTTGTCAAATAAATTCAGTAATGAATGCACACACATCCGGTTTTCTGAAAGTGATAGCACTTGAAAAATAATGTTACCTTTCTTGAAAGCATTTAATACTCTTTTCATCTTTATATATTTTTCATCTTTAACTCATTAATCCTTGTAACACTTCCCTGAAGGAAAGAAATGTTACTAATATTTTATATATAGAGTTGTGACACAGGCAGATATTAAGGGAATTTCATGGCATAAATCCTTGAATAATGCTGATACTAGCGGGCTTTGGATGACCATATTCCTGAGAACCTGTACTGAAATTCTTTTGGCCCAGATAACACCATTAACCTGGTCAGAGAGGAGATTGAAGCTGGGATTGCAGAGATGTCAGATTAGTGCTGCAGCCACTGGGCAGAATTTCTGTGAGCTGCCTTCTCCTCTTCATCCGCCCACACTGCAGTCCTCACAGGCTCATGGAATGCCTGCTTAGTGAGCTTGTGTCAACAGGATGAGACCTTGTAGCTACCTGCACATTCAAGAAGTGAAAAGTGTCTTGACTTTGCAAAAAAGGATCTCTAGCAGGTAACTGGCGTCCAATTTTTAGCAAAATTTAGGTTAGGAGACCTAAGAGCAATATGGAGAATTAGTTGTGTGACAAGTTTCAAATTCTGGCTGTTGATGAGCTACCTATCCTTTTTTTAAACAGATTTGTGAGCATCCTGTCCTTGTGCTGTCCCCAGTATTAAAGGTTAATCAAATGTTTAAAATCTGCCTAAAATAAATTTCCTTTTAATTTCCTTTCCAAATTTTCCTTTATCTCCACATTTTGTGTGTGAAAGCTGTCAGTTGCATTTTACTCCTTTGCTGTGAGAACGGTTCATCATAAAAATTACATAAGTTCTACAGTTCCTTGATTCTTTAGTTGGGAAGCAGAGGAAAGATGATATTTTGGATTAGAAATCCCAACTGAAGCAACACCATTTAATTGTTTACTTAGATTAAGCTAAAAACATTTGTCATTAAGAGCGCAAGAGGTAATTTCCTGGCAGAACACCCAAATCTTTGACATTTTTCCTTCAAAAAACTTTAAATGTGTGGTAGAGTATCAAAGCCTTTTCCCTGCCATCATCAGAAAAGGTCAATGGTTCCTGACAGATGCATATTAAGCCTGACTTAATTATGACTGAGTGCCACAAAGTTTTATAACATCTGTTATCCAGTGACTAAAGAGTGTCGATAATTCTATTTTTTTTTCAAAGGACTAGCAGATGAAAATGACAATTTCAGTTGGGAAATCTGAACTGGCAGAAGAAAAAAAAAGTCCTTTTTTCCTGGAATATTTCTAGTAATTGCTATAATTTTGAAGCAACTCAAACATTAAAAATTCCCACACGTGGCTTTGACAAGGTCAGTGAGGCCTCAGTAACTTTTATGTTTCCTGCATGATCCCTGCAGGTTAAAGAGTGGGCCTCAGTGAGAGGAGGCCAGCCTGTGGAATAAAAGCTTTCTATAGGCCTGAGGAGCAGCTGTTCCTGGGCTGCTCTAACCACTCTCCAGAAAGCCTATTTTCACAACTCAAGCAAAAATCTACCTGTTAGATCATTAAAATGTCAGATTGCCCAGGTCACATAAAACATTTCACAAATAAATACTCTTTCTTGGGCTCCAGCATTCAAGAGGCTGAATGGGACTGCCCCTTTTGGGCACAGCTCATTGCATGTCTATTTTAGGTTGCTATTGACCATAGTTGTACTTAAACATCTCATGTGTAAAATAAAAAGTAATCAACAAACCTGAATTGAACTTCATATAGTCCTTGCTGCCTTTTTCTTTTTAAAGGAAAAACTTTGTGTTAAAGCCACGGGTTTTACTTTCATTTATTTGTTTTCTCTTTCTATTGCAGATTTTATTCATTATTCTTTTAGGAGAACTGTATTTTCAGGAGAGGATACTGTTGTGTTGGTTGGTGTTTTGAGCACCACAGTACAAGAGATAAAGCTATTAGAAGCAAAGCTTATTCATCACATTTCTCAGGGCTCATAACACCTAGACAGTTTGTATTTCAAGTGTCTTTTTACACTAAGCATGCTCAAGTTTCAGAACCTCTGCCCAATATTTGGTACTGAGGCCTCAGGTGTGTCCTTTCTGACCTCAATGACTCGTTGATTTGGTGATGTGCTGCAAGACAGCAAGGATTTCCCAACTTGTTTCCATTTCTCACTTTGTTCAGACCAACCTGTATCACCCTGAGCAACTCATTTGCACTCCAAGACCCTTATTTGCCTACTCCGGCTCTAAACACCTAAAGAAGGAACCTAAGTTAAGAGCCTGGGCACCCCTGAGTTCTTCAGCTGTTGGTGTAGAGAGGGCACAGACAGGACAGCTGAATTGGGTCATTAAGGTTTGGCAATGCATACATCTCAAAATGCCCAGGGTTCATTTTGGCTGAGCCTATGTAGAACCTCTGAAGCTTTAATTCCAGAGCAGTGGCCTATGTTTGGCTTTCTCTGAACTTGAAGCCAGGAACCCTTATGAGATCAAGTTGTAATTTCACTGTTCTTCCAGGGGAATTTCTCTGAGTTTTCTCTGTGCATTTCTGAGTTAATGTTAATATTTGTAAACAGAATCCCAATCTAAAAGCAATAATAGGATCTGACACTCTGCACATATTTCAAGAATTGGGAGATGGAAACTTTTCTGTCGAATAGAAATGCACATTTATTACTTAGCAAATCACAAGTAATTTTTCTAAGTTGCAAGTTCAGGAGCTAAAAAGTAATGGAGTGACATGTGAAGGAAATTACAGACCATTTTAGAACTGCTGGACAATTAATCAGATCCTGCTTCATTTGTCATATATGTACAAAAGCTGCTATACATTATTATGCCCATGCTGTTCTGCACTGGAGTGCCCTAAGTGGGGATGACTTTGATTAGTTCCCTTTTCTGACAGACAAATATTGGACTGCTACTTAGTTTGAATAGTTTTCTTATTCATACAGATTTCTCAATAGCTGTAGCTGAAATGAAAATTAAATGTTAGAAAGTTTGCTACAAAATAAAAGGGAATAAGGTTTAGTGAAGTAGCTAAAGGGAATGAAGATACTAAGATTTACTGCTGACTGGAGAGTTTCCTTAATTTGTCTGAATGATCTTAAAGGATCCTAGATCAAGCACTCCATTTATTAATCAATTGTATGAAAATTACTGCTATATTGTAAGCATTAACTTTTAGCTACTATTTAAATTGAAAAAAACTCTTTATTGAAATTTATTTGTACCTTTTTGATACCATCACAAAGAAGAACCAGTATAAACAGAATGCTGTGTACTAAGTGCTTTTGTGAAAATGCCAAAGGATGGCAGACTCCATGTACTGTTTCTGTACCTGTTAGTAATGCCACTTACTGCAACACCACCACTTGAGTTTGGATTTTACTGCAAAGACAGAACCATCAATCTCTGCTGTTTTGACTGGAATACACCATTAGAAAAAAAGAGAAGTGCAAGTGTGATATCATGGTGACAGTAACTCAGAAAAAATAGCACTTCAATATTTTTATTAATTATCCAAGTATTTCCACAACTATCTATTTTGGTTTTTGCATTTATTCATTGTTGTATTTGAATTAGTGTCTGTGATATTATTGAGATGATAAACTGGATTTTCAGTTGTTTGGTCTTACTTCATGTTTAAGTCAGGGAAAATGCTGGAGGTCATGCACATGGCAAGAGCTCATAGCTCCTGACTGCAGAAGCTACTGATAGCATCATTCAGGCAGGTTGAGATTAATGCCCTAATTTGCCCTTGGGTGTTGATGAATTCTTGCCCATGTGAAGCCTAAGACAAAATCCTTGCCCGCTTAAATGGAGTCGGAGGCTTTAGATGTGGGAGGCTGTTAATGATTTCTTTCATCCATTCTTTTGTCTTGTTTACACTTCTGTTCATTTTTGTTTCTACTGGGAGTGTTGAGCAGCTGATTTTCAGTGTGACCATTTTTATTTCAGAAAACTGTTATCTGTGAGTGGGGTAAGAGTGAAAGAATACATTATGCTACAGGTGGCATGGGCTATGTATGTCAGGCCTCTATTCTTAGGACGAGGGTCAAAACTGAGGGTGTAGATTAATTGTGTAACAAGGTGTCAGAAAATATTCCACAAATAAACAGAACATGGTTAACTCAACACTTTGAATTTATAGAAAGTCTAAATTATACCCTTAAAATAACATGATTATTGCTAAGTTCTAGCCTGAAGCTAGACTGGGGTTCTACTTTGAATGAAGGAGCTCCCAACTGGCAGTGACTTAAAAGGTAACTTAATACGCTCCACTACTAGAAATATAACAGACTGCTTATTGGGACATGTTTAAAAAACAGAAT
>VWYI01025254.1:0-20695 GCA_013399455.1 Anthoscopus minutus | reverse complement strand
TGATCTCACTGATATGTATTTCTACAAATAACACCAGAGAGAAGTGAAATCTGGTTTATGGTTTGCAAGAAATCAACTGGACAAAACCTGAGTTTCAGTTTGAGCAGTTCTACATATACAGAGACTCCCAGAAGAATATTTAAAAATAAGCATATATTTCCCCAATGACATCATATTTTTGTTATCTGCATTGTACCATAGCAATTTTTCTTAAAATAAAAGACAAAGAGAGCTACAGAAAGTTGGACACCATAACATTTCAGTTTAGTTTTGTTTATTCCTATGACTGTGTTTAAAATATTTTGATTAAGTAATGGTGCAGTTAAAAAACAGGGATGGTGAGTACTTCCAGGGCTGAAAACCATGTAAACCAGTGCAGAAACTGGACGTAATGCTTTACTTTCCCTACAGATTATAGATAAGAGATCCATATACATGATCACTGAAATATTTGAGGGGAAGTAGCATACACAGATAGAACTTTTCATGCGCAGTTAAATTTTTAATTTTATTTTTAGTTCTGTTTTTGGGACAGTTGTTTCTGTTTATCCAGTAGAGTTCGTGAAATGAGAAAATAACAGTGTATTTCATGTGAAGTAGCAGATAAATAAATCCAGGCTTTAATGGTTCTATATAATAATTAGAGTCTGTATGTGTGTTTATAGATCTCCTTTGTGATCAGTAAAGGCTTTGCTTCTGCAGTGTCTGTGGGTTTGCTATATATCCATATAAAGCACATGTAGGGGTAAAAGGTCAGCTCTGGTGTGAGCTGAAATGTACTGCTTGATGGCTGATGGTCAGGGGTAGCTCCTTTCATTTAAGGTGTCTGCTGTTTCTAATAAAAATCTGTATGAAAATCAGTGAATGAGATTTGGTATCAGTGTATAAATCACAGGTTTTCATCTGGTTTAGCTTTTCTTTCTCAATGGCTAAAAGAAATTAGAGTGTGAATGATTTAGTTTCAAAATGTAATTAAAAAATCCCCTCACATTAGAAACATGATCATAAAAATGCCTGTACCTATTTCTTCTGGCTTGGAACATTTTGTTCCTTTTTAGGTTGCTTTTAAAAGGCAACAGGGTGGACATAATGGGTCTAAATATACCTGAGATGCATCTGTGGTGTAAAGTACAATGAAACCTTGTGTGAGTAGATTTGCTACAGAGACAGAAATGCAGAAATGGTGTCTAGGGCCCTACATCTCTATATGGGCCATCATGGTTTGTGACATTCACAGGGATCAGTTCCACAGCTGGGGCAAAGACACTGCATAACACATCCTTGTCCAGCTGTTTATCAGCCCAGGATCCCAGCTTTTGTTTGCAATGTTATCACCATTTCAACTCAGATGGCATCAGCAAATCATGCAAATCAGTCTCCTGTCCTTGTCAGTGAAGTTCTACTGACTGGTGTCGCCTGAGACTCCACTGTGAACTCTGTGGAACGTCAATAATTTTTTCCTCTGTGTATGCTACTTGCTATTACCACAGTCTACCAAGGATCAAGGTTAGCTTAAAAGCAATTTTTACTCAAGAGTATCTAAATCATAACTCTCTCCCTAGCCCTAGGCAGAAATTACTAATCCTTCCTTGTAAAACAGATTGATGGTAGTGTTTAGGAGAGGCATTAGTGGTTTCCAGAGGCAGATTTGCATTTGCATCCAAAAATTTTAGAAGATACTTGTAGGTGCTGCATGGAGGAGCAATGTACATGATTTGAGAACATTTCCTGTGAGTTTACAGGTTGCATCTTCACTTTTCTATATCAGTTTCTGCAAAAGGAAAGCCCAAGTAAGCTTGACGGGAACTGCAAGTACAAAGTTAATGTCAGAATTTTCCTGGTAAGAGTGCAGTTTATAGCTTTATAGAAAGAAAAAGGGAAAATAGAGAGGCAGATGGAGCAAACATTAAAACAGTAATCACTGCTGTTCTAATGATTCAGTCCAGTCTGTCCACTGACATAGCACTGTATTTCCATCTACTGCTTTCCTTGGAAGTTGTGCTTGGCATGACTGCAATTTTAAGAGCATTTGGACAAATAAATAGCATCCCTTTTCATTATTTATTTGCCTTAAAATTTTAATCAGTATTTGTGTAATCAGTAGTAATTTACTACATTCCTATTCAAAGAAATTGGCACAGTGTTTAAATATAATCACCCAATGTAGCTATTTTATTTAAGTACTGGGTTCTAAATACACATAAATTCAGCAATTATCACTGGAACAAATTTTAGACTTTGAAGAGAATTATATGCGGAGGAGTTTTCTGTAATTCAAATTGGAAAAACAAACTTCATTTGCCCAGCTGAGGAATCTGACTGTGACTTTTATGCACATGCACTTGGTGTTTGATTTTTGAGTGAAAAATGTATAAAATTTTAGGAAGGCTTTCAAGTGACAAAATGCAGGGCTTCCCTCAGCTGCGTGTGAGTTCACTGTTTGGGTTGTGAGGTTACAAAATATGCCTTTCCCTTTGATTGATTTTTCTTCTACATAAAACAGCCAAACTAAACACTAAATCAAATCCTGATAGCAGTTTAGCCTTGTTTTTTTTTGTCCTGGGTTTAGTAGGTATGTGCATCCTTGCCCATGGTGTCTGAGAGCCTTTGTTAAATGTTTCTAAACCAATTTACAAGAAGGAACTTATTCACCTGGGCTGGAGCTTTGTGAATGAGCTCTCTGCCACTCTGCACCAGAGCAGCTCAGGCATATGTCTTTATACTGTGGTTGGTTAGAGCTGGAATAAAGTGCCAAAGTCAGCAGCTGAAATAAGTAGAGTAAACCAAGTTAAGAGGGAACAGGACAACATCTTGGAAAAGGAGGGAATTTGGGGTAAAACCATTACCTAGAAGCTCAGGGTTAAGATGATGAGATATAAATGGATTGGTATTTCCTGGGTTTATAAGGGCAGACCCTGGTTTGTGACATCACATTCTGATGGCTTTTCATTTTGCCCTGTGCCTACTTGGGCTGCTGGGATGCTGCATATCCTCCTTTCCCTTTGAAATCCACAAGAATTTTATCTGAACCATGTCCATGATGGATCAGATCCTTTACAACAACTTTAAAAAATCTTGAAATGATTGTAGGTCATTTTTGTTGATCAACATAAGTTATATTCATGTGGACATCTACTGGATAACTGTGCTTCAGGCTTTGCAAGACACGTGAACTTGCAATAATCTGGGTTTAATGCAAATTACTAAGTAAGCATACACACTTCTGATTTGGTGTCTGGTTAGGTTGCTTTGTTCCCAACTGAACAGAAATTTGCCTACAAATTATCTATGTTTTAATCAAGGCAAGACATTTATTCAAAATTAATAGGTTTATAGTCTCACCTTATGTTGAATTGGTGCACTCTGTAAAACATTTGAGTGATTGGTATTTAAAAAATCTAGGAAAAGAAGTATTTATATTCACAGTGAGAATTTTCAGCCTGCATGATGTAAAGATGGGTGTCATAGTTTAACCCCAGCTGGCCATTCAACCCCAAAGAGCTTCTTGATTGCTGCCCACACAGCAGGGTGGGGGAGAGAATCAAAAAGTGAAAGTGAGGAAGCTCATGGGTTGACATAAAGGTAATTAAATAGGGAAAGGAAAAGCCACATATGCAAGGAAAGTGTAATAAAAGAGCCTGAATTTAGATACAAGGATAATTCCTTCTTTTACTGCACAACCCTTAGTTGTGAGGTGCCTGTTCCTGAAGATTTTACTCAGCAGTTTGGTCATATGGAAGGTTCCTCTCTTCCATTGTGGAGATAGAGGTGGCTGGAAGAAAGCAGCTTTCCACAACAGGAGTGTCTGTAAATGTGCTTCTTTCATGATTCTTGGAGAAAAAATAGAAATGAGCGTCTAGCAGAAGACTTAGGTGTTCTCCTACCCAGAACTCAAGGAGGGGTTGGTCCTAGAAAGCTTCTAGGAAAAGAGACAAAGTATTTCACAACTTCCAGGAGTGAGCAAGTCTGTTGGGTTGAAGATTCAGGACCAGAAGATCAATTTCATAAATCTCCCTGTACTCTTGTCCTTAAGTTTATCAAGAACACTGGAAAACTAGGCCCAGAAGGAATTAGAGAGTGAACAGAGGAACTTTTACCAGTTTGGCTTCATTCTTTTTAAGAAAGGTTTTTCCTTGAACAAAGAAACTATATTCATTTATGAGGTAATTCTTTCTGAATGACATCATGGACAAAAAGAGGAGTATTCCAAGGCTTGGTACAACTGGCTATGGGGAAATAAGCACTTGTATGTTATCATCTGCTGCCTGTGACATATGCAAAGGAGAGACGGCAAAATCTAAACATGCATCTGAAATGCTGTAAAATCAATCATATATGGTGAGGTTATCAAGCCCTCTTCATAGAATGTGTTTTATATTGCCTGTCACTGTCACTATGGTAATGGCTCCTAAGAGCTGCAATAAGATTAATAGTACGGTGTATGATTAAAATAAGGAATTGTGCTAAGGAATTGGTGTGTAGGTTCAAAATTATTAGACATAGTTGGAAACACAGCTGAAAGAAAGACTGTCTTCATGTAACATTTTGCCAGAACTAACTGCTTTGATTTCTTAAAAGTAGATGATGATTGTTTGATCATTTTATTAAAAAAAAAAAAAAGAGTCTAGGTGTCAAAGAGTTTCCTTATGTCTAAACAAGTGTTATTAACTTCAATTATGGCTGCCAGGTGGAGAACTGTGCAGTTCTTTTACCATGTTTCAAAATATTTCATTTAGACATTTTGGAAAAACATACATCCCTATTCATAACCCCTGTTACTGTTCTGATTTATAGGTTCTGCTTCGCTGTAAATCATTCAAAATGAAAAAAATTAAATTTTATGGCATCAAACTTATATGGCATCATGCCTGAGCAAAGGGAAGAAGGAATGTGATTCTTATACTGCCAGTTTCTATTGAGCTTAATTTTTTTTTAACAGATGGCTGAGATACACATATAGATAAATGTAGAGTATAGTTATTCCTGATTTGGACTTTGAATTAAAAATAAAGCACTCTCTTCAATAATTTTTTCTAGTTGTTTATGAAACTTTGACTGGTAATTAATTTTTTTACCTTTTAAACCATACAAATATTAGCAACTGAAACTCAGAAAATTTTGGTTTCAGGCCATGCACTTTAATTGCTGTGGATGGTTAAATGTATAATTTGTTTAACCTGACAGGCTCTTGCAGATAAAAGGGTCATGATGTCAGAAGGAGCATAGGGAAAAATGTAAAATCTTATCATTTTTAAATGGAGAAATAATCTTGAAAAATATTAAGAACATGGCCTGCATTATCTAGTGTCGAACCAGTTTTGGAGAAGGGGATATGATATTGCATTCTTAAGACATCTATACTCTTTGCTTTTCATGTTCCCTAGTAGAATACATCAATGCCAGTGAACATTACTAACCTGGCATGATTCCTGGCTCTGAAGTGGTTCATTTTTGGCAGAAGAAATTTCTGGTTCAGTTTCTGAGAGTTTCCTGAAAGGCACGATGGCATTATAACTTCAGGCATAACTTTAACTCATACAACAATGCAGGAGTTGGTTTTCAACTTTAGTTGAGCTAAAAAGTAAAGTGATTCTTGGAGACTATGGCTCAGTACTTGCTAAAAGTATACTTTTCAGATATTCATGGATTTGAAATGCCAAGAGACTAGACTGAAAGTCTCAAAATGGTGGAAACTCATCTTAGAAATATGGAATCTGTATCTGACCACATCTCAGATTTCTCTCCTGCCACAAAACCTCTTATTTTACTGAGCTTCCCTTTTCTTTAGCTGGGAAACATGTTCATCGCCTCATCCTGCACTTCTCAGCCCAGCCAAATTCCCTAAACCTGTGGGTGAATCCTCAGAAACATCCAGGCACGTGAAAATTTGTCAGAACCTTTGAGAGATGCTGTCTACACTTTTATCACTTGATGGGCACAGTGTTGATCATATAAGAGATGACCAGAGCCCTTGAGCACTTCCTTACTGTACCAAAGTGGTGAGTAATGGGTGTTTTAAGGAAACTGAGATATGGCCCATAGCAGACATTCTTGATTAGTACAAGGTGTGAAAGGCAGTCCCTAGTGACAGAACTGCACCTTGCCATACACCAGTCATCAAACTCTACTCTTTCCACATTAAATGTGGGAAGTCTTTCAACTCTGAGGAATATTTTGGTGTTAATGAAAAACTTCCACTGACAACCGTACTAAAATTCCAACAAAATATATTGTCAGAAAGAAAGAATGGCTGAGCCTTGTCTTTATTTGTCTGTATTAAATTAATACAGTTAAATTAACTCTGTCTGATTTTTAAAATATGTTTAGATTATAAGATTGTGGCTTTCTGGTCATGTGCAATTCCATGTATTCCTTATATTAAGAGAGACATTTGCAGCTTTTTCTTTTATAGCAGGTATGATTTTACCTGACTCTTATTACAGGCAAGTTTCTTTGAAGTACCTGTTAAACCTTATCTATAAAATGAAATGAATATTGAAATAGCAGATCTCTGTGTTGTAGGTAACAAAAACAATATAAATGTTAACAACATTCCCTTTAAATACAGAATCAACTATATAAAGTACCTTGGGGTTAAGATTTTAAATTCCTTAGATTTACGATGAGAATTAAAACATCTCTTGTTACATTTGTAAACACAGCGCTCGTTAGATGAAGGGAATTTCCTTTATAATTAATAGGTCACATTAATGTGATAAAAATGTCTGCACTCTCAATAAATTTTATTCTTATTTTAAGCAGTTACCACATAAAGTGTTTATCCTTCAAAACTCTCAATAGCATTTTTATATCCTCCATTTGAAATAATAAAGAGCAAAGAATGAGAAGAAACAAATTAATCCTCTCCTGGGAAGCAGAAAGACAAGCACTGCCAGATTTAAAGTTGTAGCATTGATTTGTTAAGCTTTGTTTTTTTTCTCTTTCCATGTTTTAAATGGGGAAATGAGTGTCTGAGACTGAAATTAAATTCAAAATTGCCCTGTCAAAACACCTTTGTGTAAGGGACCTGATACTTCCTTCTAATCTTCATTGCTCAGCCAGCCAGAATGGGCATTTCTGGAAATGGAAAGAGGACTGATTTTTATTTATTTTCGTGTGTATTGATTACTATAACACCATACAATGGAGGAAAGGCAAAATTAGATGAGGTTCTGTGCCCACATAGAACCAATATGAAAGTGATCATTCACTATTTTTTCCTCAAAAGCTCTGTCTTTCTGAAAACTTTGTCATACTTCATTGTTTGTATTGATTCCAGGTCTAGTTTCATTTGGAGTAAATTTCCTACTGGACACAAATAGAAGAGTTGTCAAAACCTGTGTTGTCTAGGCAGTAACTCACAAAGTCTAAATCCAACACAAATACAGAGAGAATTTGTTGGTGGTCTGCAGAGAACAGACTGATCAATCTATGTGAAGTTTATTTCTGGTTTCTAGCTGCTGTTACATGTGTTAAATTCATCCACTGAGAACTGAAAATGCTCTGTGAAATTTATAAAGTTATCTGGAAGTGAGTGGTATGTAAGGTAACCAGACCTGTGGTAAGATCTAAAACTTAAGATCTAAAACTGCTGTGGAAAAAACAGCATTGTTCAGAGTGGTGAATGGATCAAAGAGACAAAATTGGCATGTCAGAAGAACGAGCTTCAAGGACAGCATGGAGGGGGGGTGAGTGAGGAAAAAAAATGATGATGTCTGTGATCCATAGAAGCAAGTAAATTCATGTGTGTATCTGAGCATGTGAGCATGCATGAGAGACAGAGGAAAGAACAGGAGAGGGACTGATTTTCTGGATTTTCCACTCTCCCCAAATGATATTTCTTGTAAGGTGCATGTAACAATATACCACATCATAGTATCAGATTTCATGATGTAGTTTCTTTGCTTCATAAATACTTAATTACACTTTTGCAGGATGGATTCTGAAGGAAAGCTACTCCTTGGACATGACTATTAGAGCTGATTATTGATAGGACATAAATTCTCATTTCCTTGAAAAGGTAAAGTAAGAAGAGGTTTATTAAAAGCTTTTTTTTTTTGGAAGGTTTTCTAGAGGTCCTCTTTACAAAAGAGGATGAATGAGCTTGGACTTCACACTGTCGTGGTTGTGTTCTTTTAAAATGCAAAGAAAGGATAAGGCAATAACATAATTTTACTTTTTTCCCCTCAGTTTGGAGGATTAACTACCAAAGGAAGGATTGATCTCTCATTAATCACCACCACTTAAATGTCTTCACTTACAGAAGTCAAAGCCAAGTGAAACCCAGGAGTTGCTTCTGCTGAGATCTTGTATCAAAGCTGAAACACTTGCCTGCAAACCCAGAAAAGGATGTTTGGGCAGTGCCGGATAGAATCAGTAGCATGAAGTTGGTACACCAATTAAAACAAAAAAATATTTTCTCAAGGGATAGATGTAAGTATTCTGAATTTACCAGGCTAACACTGCAGGCTATTCCCATGAGTGCTGAGCAAGCTTGAATACATTATGAACTGGAGGGTGGAGCTGCCCTCGGGGCACACGGTGGCTGCGCAGCCCACGGGACTCCCGTGTGTCACGCAGGATCTGGCTGGACGTGGGGCTTTTCCCTTTTGCATGAGGCTGTCTGTGGAGGCAGGACAAGTGTCCTCAGACCAGACTTGGAGCTCCATCGTTTTCCTCACTGAGAAGCTTTGCTAAGCCACTGCAGGTGTGGGGGTTTCTCCCCCACCCGGGGGTTGCTAGGGCTTTGCAACCCCTGATGAGTTGCGTGACCCACAAATGAAGCAGACAGGCTTTGCTTCAGTCTTCAGAGGTTGTTTATTATTTCCTTATCGCAAGTTTTGAGCCAGGAATGACACAGGCTCTGCATTCTTGGAAAACACGCCAGCAAAAGCCTCGAAAGGCTCAAAATGTCTAAATTTATACAAGATAAGGTGACCAATTACTTGTCACCACGTTCTTAAAAGGTCTATTGTTATTACTCCAGTACCAATAATTAATTATGTCTGTTCATGCAACACCTGCTCTGCAACTAACTCTAGCCAATAATTTTGTGCTCCCAACACTGCAGAAGATGGAGTACGTGAAGAAGAAGAAGCAGGGAAACTGAGGCAATGCCCACAATTCTCCATCTTGGCTCCTCACCTACATCCATACTGTATAAAACCCAAAATATACATTTTTGCTCTTCGTGACTCACTACCAACCGTTCTATTTTCTAATTCACAAACTGGTTGTTTGTACTCAATCCCAAAGCCTTGGAAGCTTTCTCCATGGATGGAGGTCAAAAATAGTGTTTTCCTGGGGGTCAGAACCTTCCAGGGCAGGCAGAAAAATATTCCCTGTGTCCCTGATTCCCACATGCAGGAACCACAAACATTGGGATTCTCTGTCACTGGATATGAGGAGTGGGAGTTAGAAGTACCACAGACCTCCTCCAGCCTCATTTGCTCTACTGCTGGATTTTGGACACTATTATCTGTCTAAATCTTCTCCACAGCTGCTGTGTAGCAGCAACATTAAATCAGGCAATAACAGCAACTTTGCAGCAGTTGCAAACAGCAGGTAAAGATGTTGCTAAGTTTCACTTGACTTTGTTGTGCTGATTTATTTTTTTAAATTTTCTTTGAGAAGAAAGTGCATAATATTGCTAATAAGGAACTTTTCATCCCAAAACAGGGAAACTGGGTTTGTAATTAAGAACATAAATAAGATTTAATAGAAAGACCTTTCTCACAGGGGAAAACAAACATGTAGGAAAGAACTTGAAATACAGACAGATCAAAACTTTAGAGTGGTCCTCTAATAAAGATGGAAGAATTACCTGTACAAAATAGTAACCATACTCCCAGTCTGCAGCCAGGAAAATGATTAGTTGCTATTGAGTTTGGAAGAATAAGAACCTTTGGCAATATAGCAGTGCAAAAATACATTTTAAAATACAAAGAAATAAATGGAAAACTTTTTTCTTATCTGGGGAACTAAAAATAATACACCTGCAAGTATAATGAATGGCATAATATTGGCACCACATGGGGCATTGAGCAATTTGTACCACAGTCATAGGTTCTTTCTTGCTATTAATCTCAAATAAAATAAACATCAATTCCAAATCCTTGTATTTCTGGCTCTCATTTATTGTTCACCAACTCTTTTCCTTTGTGTTTTGTCTCTGCCAGCTCTTTCTCCTTCTCTTATGTTATTTGTCCATTCTCTTGGCTGTTTCCCTGGCTGTGCTCCATCTCCTTAGATTACCTTCAAAAAAAAGAAAAAAAAAGTTCCTCATGTCCTGAACTACAGAAGCAGTCAAACATGTACTAGAATGTGGTTTGCTTCACTGATGGCTTTTTTAAAAAACACACTAAGTAGCAAATACTGGCTTTTAAGAGACTGTTGTGTGATCTGAGCAGCATGGGAGAAATCAGTAATGGATTTCATGTATTAGATGTTTATGTTCTTAAAACTCTGAATTAAGAAAAACAATCCAACAGAACATAAAAAGCCTTGTTTCCTCTTTTTGAAATTTACATCTTGGACTTATTCTGTTGCTGTGATCATGTCCTTACTGTTGGTTTTGTAGCTATGATGATTTAATTCTTCAGTTTTAATGCAGACTGTGCTTTCTATTTCTAATCCCTTTCAGCAACAACAAAACCCATAGCTTTCTCTCCCTGACTTCCCATTCTGTAATGAATGTTCAGTTCTGAAATGAATGAACACCACCATCTGGATGACTCCCTGTGGTAAGGATGCTGCAGTATTGTACCATACCTGCTGTGAATTTATGTCCTCCTCTGATGGTACTGCTGTGCCTCAGATTTATATAAAAAATTGCCAGAAGCCACCAAAATTTACTCTGCCCTTCTAACCCTGGAATCAAACTAGCAAAATGAGAGCCAGCTCAGGTACAACATAGTATGAGGAGCTGACACGCTGTTGACCCAAGGCTAACAAATGCCAGTGGAAATCAAAAAGCAATGTGTGTGCTAGGCAGATATAAATAGGGGATAACACATAGTTCAAGCACTTTAAAATCTCTAGAGATTTTAAAGAAAGAAGATGTGAATCTGAATTTCTTCTTTTCCAGGTAACTGTGCCAGCCGTTGTATGCAGGGAGACCAAGCACATTGATTTTATTTTAAAATATTTTTTCATATTTAAATAATTCATTGTTACTAACATTCTTCACTTTGGTCACCAGGCCAAGGAGAAACATTCTTTAAGTACTAAACCCTCACATGTGACATGTACACATTGGAGTGCCCCTGCAGCTGACAGCTCCATTTCAAGGCTCTGTGACTGAAAGATGCTGATCCCACTGCACAGCCCTGAGCTGGCACGACCTCAGGCTTCCTTTCATTTTCTGATACCTGAGGCTCTGCCATCAGAAGGTCCACGGTCAACAAGGCAGTGACTTTGAGGCAATTGCTTCATAGGCACACACCCTGCAAGGACAGCCTTGAGGACTCTCTCTCTAGAGTATATGGTGTTACTGAGTCAAACTTAAGTTCCTCGGTCTGTGGTTGCACAGCATGATTATTTCAGTCAATAGATAGGAAAATATGATTTTCAGAATGAGAGTCCTACTATATTAGTCTGGTAAATCCCAGTGTTATGATACAAAAGAAAAACAATGTTCTTGTTATTTCTGGAGGTATAAGGAGATTGCCGTACTCTGAGATACAATGGTACTTTTCAGCTATTAATGCTTCTAAAACTCATTGAAAATAGTATTCTGATCCAAGAAAGGTTACATTGTGTTCTGCATGTATTAAGCAATGTTCTGAGGGTAAATTCAAGAATACAAGTTCTTTTATTCTTAATTAGAATGAAAAAAGTGAAAAGGATTAGGTTCAGAGATGTGTAGTATTTACTTGAGTAAATCAATGAGGAATAAAATGCTGAACAGAAAATAAAAACACTCATCTCTGTTTTATGACAGAATTCAGGTGGCTGCAGATTAGTAGAAGGAACAGTAGATAGAGAAGGTAAATATTTAAATTATTATATTTGTGTCACCATCAAATTAAATTAAAAATTACAAGCAGATTCCTTAAGGGGAAAACAGAGAAACAAGAGTTGGCATGAAAACAAAGTCAGAGGGCTATCTAGATGGGCTGCATTCTCAGTTGTGCTGGTCTGCACAACCATATGAGGTTCCAGTGTGTCATGTGGAGGATATGGAGAGGAAAATTAGCAAGTCATTAAGGAAATGGCTGGTAAGCAGCTCATGATATACTGCCAACATCAGCTTATTTGCATTGGTGAAGTCTGAAACAGAATGCTACCTGTAGCCTACATGGAGAGAGAAGGATTTACACTAATTATTAACCTATTTATACCTGTAGGCTGCAGTGTTGCTCTGATATCATTGTAAGTGGAAGTGGAGATAAAAAAGATGAAAAATATAAGTGGGAGCAATTGACAGTCAAAGACAAATTAGAGTCATGGTCCATTAAAATATGAGAAAGATTAAAATTAGCTGTATGTATTGTTTACAAACAGCCCTAGCAGGAGACTGAGCTATCTGTGTCTAGAAGGCTTATTTTAACTCCCTTGTTTGGATGCCATCTTTTCTTTCCTTTTCAGATCAAAGCAAAACTGTTGCAAGATTGTCTCAATCAGAAAAGCACATATGGAGCACTGCATGTATACCAACATACAGAAGAGATTTCATAGGCAATATATGAGGGTGGGTGCTGGAATTGGAAATATCAGTGTGAAAATACCTTTGATTACTTTTAAAAAACTGAATGCTAATCTTTAGCAATAGCAAAGTGAAGACGTTCTCATTGTATGATTTGAATAAGTGATGTTTTTCTTCAGTGCCTGGTATAATTAAAATTCTGTTTTCTCATCCTGGCCCCTCCTTTACAAATTGTTTATTCTTATGCTGCTTAATTTCCCACTTACTTAAAAGGTAACCACTGCAGAATCTGACACAGGCAGAGAAGGTGCACGAGAGGAGTGTAACATTTACTAATTGCCCCACTTCTGAAGACAATTTATATGGTCCTCCTCCACATAGGCATTAGTTATAGCTGTTCCTCACATAAGGATAGCTGTGACCTTTTGCTCAGTGAATACACTTGTGAGGTCTTCTGTGCTGATCAATAATTAGTTAAGCACTTTGAAATGTTTTGGCCTGAAAGACATGATATAAATAAATGTAGCATATCCTTCTTAATAGATCTCACAATATTTGTTCTAGGATTTGATTTGTGGAAAATGCATTCTTTCACAGGGTTGGATTCTTCAGATTGTAAAGCCTATCTGGATATAGATGAGCATTTGCTAGAAATATTATGAACATAGGAGAAAAATCTTTAATAGAAATTCCTGCACCAGAAATGAATTTATCCTATTTACTTTTATGCATCATACTTGATTTTTGGTTTGTAACTCTCACTTTTTAAAAAGAGTTTGTGGACTATATCCAGAATCTAGGACACCCCGAGTTCTGCAGCAGCTCCACCAATGTTCTCTCACTTAAAAGGCAGCTGGTACCCAAGTACCCTTTGACCCCTTATTTCAGTTTGCTGCAGGCCGTTCTCTGCAGAATCTTTTGGTGATCTCTGTCCCTGGTTGCCGCAGGGCTATAAGTTTCCTATTATGTTTTTCACTGTGTTTTCCTGCGGCAGTCCCACTGGCTGTAACATTTCTTTTCCTGGGCTTAGCAGACTTCCGCACCCATCCAGCTGTTTCCCTTGTGTCCTATTGAGTCTTTTCTATTAACTGTGTCTTACAATTTTAATGCTCAAGCCTGTTTCCTGATTTAGGTAAGTCTCAGTAAACCATTTATAACATATTTTTCCTTACACACATGAGGCACTGTTTCAGGTCTCCATTTTGCGCAGGCTTTAGGTCTGCCTGGACTTGTGTGAGATGCAATCACTCCTCCCATGTTTCTGCAAATTTTTCCTTTACCAGATTTGTTATCAGTGTCTCTGTTATTTGTACTCATCTGGCTTTTGGATACTGCTGAGGAATCCTCTCGATGAATGTCCCTGTAAGATGTTGTGCTTGCTGGCCAAAGGGAACCACAAAAAGCAGTTGAATGTTTGAACCCAGCCAGATGTGCCTGTGAGTTAGCAGCATGCACAGTCAAATGGGTTTCTGGCTAGCATGGAGCCATATTAAGGAGAAAAAAAAAATAAAAAAAATTTACAAGGACCTATGGGAAACCAGTCTAAATTACTTACATGAGATTCTACTTTTAGGCCACCAAGGAAACAGAAGTGTGACTCTAGTTGAGCTCTAGGATTGATGGACACAACTAGTATTCCCATAGGGCTAATAGTACAAAAAGTTGATAGACTTGGTCAACCTACAGCCACATTGCTCTGGAATCCCAGGCTGGAGCAGGGAATGACTGTGTGGCACCAGCCTATTTGAATTTTATACCCAAATTTACCACATGGTTTCTGCATGATTGGTGGCCTCCTGAGAATGTGTCTCTGTGGCTAAAGGGAAAAAAGTGTACTGCCAAAGACAACATAAATATAATTATGTCCTGGGTTGGTATGAAGAGCCTAAGAAAAACATGCAGAACCCTCTTGCAAGTTTCTTGCGTATATTTGGGGGATTTTCCCTATTGTTATATTCACAAGTCAACATAATAAGTTCCAGATTTTTTTTGTCATTAATTCCACTAAAGAAATTAACTGGGGTGAACATTAAGTGTTTTTTCCTTTCCCTGAGAAAACAGTGAGCTGTGGCAGCTGTGTTTGCTGGCTGTGTCCTCCCTGCTGTGTGCTGCTCAGACCCAGCAGGCAGGCGAAGGGCTGACATTCATGATGGAAGTATCTTCTCTTACATGTTATGAAAAATATCAAGGGAATAACCAAAACTGCACCAAGAGCATCTTCAAATTCCTCTATAACCTCTTTGTCTGAGTTTCTAGTCACACAGGAATAGTTCAGTGGCCTTGTAAGCTTGATGAGCGCCTTTGGTTGACCAGTTTGTGATGCTATGAGCAGCCTGGTCTTATTTTCATAAGCTTCATAGCATTTATTCATCAGAGTACTTTATATGATACTATATTCTTAATTTTCTTTGCCTCATTGTGTATGGATAAAATTTCCATTTTAAATGCTCATGAGTTTTAATTGGATGTTGACAGGCACTTGCTTTACCAACATTGTTAAACTTCTATTTTTTCTTTCTGAATATACTGTGTAATTGTGGAAACTGCAAATGTAGCTCACTGTGCTTCATTAGAAAGAGAAGTATTTCACAGCTGAGCATTTTTATACTTTCTTTTTAAAGAAAGTGGAAGATGTTGACATTTTTTAGAGCAAATCCAGGTATGCAATCATTGTTAAAGTGCCCAACAGTATCAGTCTATCTTTTAATTGCTGTTATTCAAAGTAGTTTTCAAACTGCTTCTCAATGTCAAACCATTTTCCAGAGATATTGACAAATGGAAGTAATATTATTTAAGGTCACAGCTTCTGTCAAAATGAATTCCACATGTCATTAGGTCAGGATTCATTTATGTCAAGGGAAGGGTCTGATCCTGTAAGCCTTTTGTACCAGGTGTAACCTTATTTCAGATGGGTTTCTTTTTTCTGGCTGAGCTACATAAAGACTGGAATGTAAAGAGTTAATAATACACAATCTCAAAATGAAGCCCATTTTCAGTAAGGGTTACAGCATCTTTTCTTGGTTTCTTACCTGATGTTTTACTTCAGCCTACAGAAGCCATAGGTAACACTCCAAGTAAATTACATTAGCAGGTTCCGCAAAAGCGGTCAAATTACACGATTACTTAAGAAAACCCCTAGGTACATGTGTGTGCATAATGTGCTGTATCAATGCAAAAAAAGACAGCAAGCAAGACTAAAAAAGCTGTACTTTTTATTTTGCCAAAGAATCTGTTGCACTTTGCAATGTTTAAGTGGGCTTATACAACATAAACATTTGGGACATTTAGCATATCAAGCTCAAATAAAAATGACACGCAGATCATTCACTTCTGAAGCTGCCTTGTGTTCAGTTATTGGAACACTCCATCTCTGTGGTTTCCGAAATATTATAAGTATATATTCCAGATTAAACTTTCTATTTTCCTCAAGGTAGTGCTGCTTTTCAGTCCTCAATGGCTTGGTTTTTACCTAAAGAATCAGGTCCTATCAGCAAAATCAAAGGCGATTACACAGCTCAGTAGTCATTTAGGATTTCTGTGGCTCAATTAAGCATGTATAGCATGCCACAGCCACTGAGACTCTGTTTATTCAGTGCAAGTGCTCTGTAATTTATTTAAAATAATCCATCTTTAACAAATAAAGAGGCCATTGACTGGCCATTGCTGCAGGCATCCATTTCAATGCTGCCTTCTTGATGGTCTGTTTTGCTGGTTTAAGTTAAATACCTGACAAAAGTGATTCAGTTTTTGGGAAATAAGATTTGTATGCTTACTGTTTATTTTATTTTACACCAGTAATCAGTTAGAATATCTTTTTAACAGATTGACCATTAAAAATGATTAATGCTTTTCATTCTGATAGCCGCAGCTTGTGATTGCTAGGTCTGTGTGCACATGTGAGTGTACATGTGCGTGTGTTTACAACTGCTCAGGAGCCATATCTTTATGACACTTTGCTAATCATGTTAGACCTATTACTAGTGCATATATATTGGAAATTAGATGAGATAGCTATGTCTAGTGGCAAAAGCTCTTTTCTTTCCCAATGTGCACTTGTATTTTTTTTTCCTTTTCCCACTTGGTTCTTTCAGAAATGAGTCATTCATCTAAGCAACACCAGCAAGCTGCCATAAAGGCTTGCCAGTACTGGTGAATCTTCTCTGAGAATCAAAAGATTGCAGTATAAGTTCCTGGTAAGTGCTGTTACTTGTTGCACTGGAAACATGCCCAACTCAGAAGAAGCTTTTTCTCTGTAACAAGAAACAGCCATTAAAAACCATCTTGGGAATAGAGCAAAGTATAGAGCTAAATTTCCAGTGGAAATGCAATAGAGAAGGCTGTTGGTTAAAGGGCTGCTTCTTAGGGTTAAGGATAAATAAAACTCGGGTAGCCACAATGGCACCTCCTGTCCAGCAGCCACAGAGTATAGCTGTGTCTTGTCCTCTTTTCAGACTTAAAAAAGAAAAACAACTTACCAAGAACAACCCCAACCTTAGAGGAGGTGAAACTAAGATGTTTGTGTTATTGAATAATGGCTTTTTAATGGTAGTTAAACAGAATCACGCACAGCACTCAATATTTCTTTATGTAAGCATCTAAAGAGAGTAAGTCACAAGTTCACAGAAGAATTTTAAAGCCAGAGCAGCACATGTGTTTTGTTGCAGTAAGTTTATTATCACATTTATTCTTTTTGTTTTCCTACAGAAGCCTCATAGTTCATTTGTAGCTGCTTAGATGAGAATAATTTTTCAAGGCATGCAGTTTGAAGAATAACTAATTATATTTTAAACATGAATATTTATTCCAGATCCCTAGAGACTGTAACACATTTATAGTCACTTAGGTTGTCATGTTTTTAAAGGGAGTTGTGTTGTACCTAAAGTTGAGGAATGTAGCTGGCTTCATTTCATATTTCAGCTACACGGGACAATCTAGTCAGTACCTGCTCGTCTGGAAATAAGACAAAGCAACAGAGGTTCCATCTAGCATAAGACATTAACACACATAGTAAATGACCTTTATCTTAATAATTAATCACAGGCATAGGACTGGAGTAATGGAAGAGCAGGGAAAACTATCTTACAGCTTTGGGAATGGTTTAAGTCAACCTTGATTTTGTAAGGAATTCTAATTTATATTTAGTCCATGGATTGAAATAATTTATCTTCAGTTTTGTCTTTTAAATGTTAAATGTCTCTTAAAATGGTTTACTGGACTTTTAATATTCAGTCACTATCTAGTGTTCAACATGCAGTTAAGGAAATGATTTTATTTTAAGACATTAAATTAACAAGCATGGCAATACTATGAGCTAAAGAAGCACTAGCTCCTCATTTAGGACTCATTGTACTAATGATTGTGACTAAGTTGTAGCTGCACATATATAAAACTGAGGCAACAGGATTTTACAGGAAACAATCTTTTGCATTGGTGAGGCTGCACATGGAATTCTGTGTTAAGTTTTGGGCCCCTCATGACAAGAAAGACATTGAGGTGCTGGAGTGTGTCCAGAGAAGGGCAATGGAGCTGGGGAAGGGTCTGGAGCACAGGTCCTGTGAGGAGCTGCTGAGGGAGCTGGGGGTGTTTAGCCTGGAGAAAAGGAGGCTCAGGGGAGACCTTGTCACTCTACAGCTACCTGAAAGGAGGTTGTAGCCAGGTCGGGGTCAGTCATTTCTCTCAGGTAACAAATGATAGATTGAGAAGAAATGGCCTCAAGTTGTTCCAGGGGAGGTTTACTTTGGACATTAGAAAAAAATATTTCCATGAAAGGTGTTGTCAAGCACTGGAACAGGCTGGCCAGGGAAGTGGTTGAGTCACCACCCTTGGAGATGTTTAAAAGGTGTGAAGGTGTGGTGCTTAGGAACATGGGTTAGGGATGGAATTTGCAATGCTGTGCGGACTCAATGACCTTAAAGATGTTTTCTGATCTAAACTATTCTCTGATTCTGTGAAATACTTGAGAATGTATGAAATGAAGTGAAATCTGGTCAATGGACATTGAAGCTATGCAACAAGAAACATGGAGGTGAAGGGTAGCCTGAAATCCTCTCTTACTGGCACTTGCCTGGTGCTCTCCTCTGCTTTGGTGGATACCAGTCCGAGTTTTCTATCCCACCCAGGATGATGTACTGCTTGAGAAACATAGGAGGATGGAACTTGAAGCCTGATCAAGCTGAGGCAGGAAACACCCATGCATCTCTTCAGCTTGGAGGGTGTTTAAGACAGACATTCACATACTTTAGGAGCTTTCAGATTACACAGAGGTGCAACTGGGATATTTAAGTGTCTTCAGGACTAGAAGAAAGTAGAATCTGTTCAGGTGCAATTTAGGATTTAGGTGCTAAACTCTTGCATTGTGTAATCTACTCCTTAATCTTAAAAACTTCTGGCATGGAAGTGTTTCTTTCAGCCTTTAGCACGAGAAGCTGAGATACCAGATACTGAATTAATTGTCCAAGGTCATATGAGACAATGAGGGAAATATGGAGTCAAAAAAAGGTGACCTAACTCCAAGCCTCATATCCAGTGCGTGGGATGATGATTCTATTCTGAATGGGATCTTTGTTTGGGTGATGAAATGTAGTAGCCTGAGAAAAGGTAAGAAGGTTTTAGGAGCACAGATTTCCTTTGCACTTATAATTCAGAATGTTGCTTTTCATTCAGAGTGGTGAAAATATATTACCTTGGTGAGAAACCAGGGAGAGCAGGGACCATAGAGCAGGAGCAAGCCTGTGGGTATATATGGGGAAGAGAAACAGAAATTATGCTGTATAAGGTATTGGAGGACTTCCAAGCATTTATATTCATTATTACTACTTTTATGTGAAAGAGAACAGTCCTCTAGGCTTAGCTGGTTTGAATTGGGTAGGGATTTTGGCAAGTTTTAGTCCAAATCCATGTTTGAATGTATGTATGTGCATATGTGTGCATGGTACTTGCTTGAGGTACAGCATGTGCAGCCTTTTATCTGCTACTGCTCACACTTACATGTTCCACTCTCTCCTGTAAGTTCAACAAGCCTTTTGTTGAGTCATATGATATTCAACTTCCAAGTTTACTAGTATTTTTAGACAGCAACTCATTGGAAAAACCTTTTTTTATCGAAACACACATAAAAATACCAAAGTAATTAAGGCATATTTTAAAAATGAGTTTTTTATATGAAAATATGAAAGCAGTTTTATTACATCAGCTGGGTAAAAGGGCTGATTTTTTTTAAAATAATGTTTAATTTGGGTTTATGATACTTAGAAAATGATAAAAACGAATGTATCTGTGACACACTGAAATAATTTAATTTAACAAAAAATATTATTGATAGACATTTTTCAGAAAAGTCTCCAAACTGTCGTTTGATAACTATTGTACATAGGCATATTAATGACTACAATTTTGAAGGAAAAAAATATGTGATCCTATAAATAAGCTGACTAAATATTTTTATTTGTTGGAAGTTACTTATTTATTGATTTGTGATATATTAGCTCCATCATGAAAACTCACATTCAAGAGACACTTAAAGCTTTCTGGCAGCAGACCATGATGTGATATTTAACTTATTTTGCAGAATGACATGGAATGTTTTTACTAGAAAATGCAGATTTTATGTTTTAAGTGACTCATAAAGTGAGGTTGAAAGGCAAATCTCCTTTCATTAGTCACGTTTTAGAAGTAAGAAAAAATTGAAGAAAGTTTTATCCGGCTGTACAGGCTTGACCTTGACTTTGAACTTTAGTTTACTGTTTTAATGTTAATTTTAAGTGGATTTTAATAAAAACATCCTCTAGCCATTATAGTTAAAATAGTCTCTTAAAGTCATAGTCATCTGTAAGCAGAATTTCAGTCCAAGACTTGGGAGTGCTTATGTCCCTATCAGGACTCTGAAAAAGAAATGTCAGTCTTTTATGAAATAAGCTCACAATAATTAAGCACAAATTTCATGGTTCATTTCCATCAGTGTTTTCTGTGTTTTTAATTTTTTTTTTGTCACTGTTGCGATGAGAAGGGTATAAGTGTTGTATAACTCCTGAAATGTGCTGCAAATGCAAC
>VWYI01025253.1:0-15900 GCA_013399455.1 Anthoscopus minutus | reverse complement strand
GGCTTGTCAGGCTTTAACAGGGCCTGCCCAGCGTGCCAGAACAAGGGGGGCCTCACCTGGACTCCCTCTTTCGCTTTCCTTCCGTTCTCAGCCGGTGTCCTCACGGAGAAGCCGAAACCATGGTAATAGGAAGTCCTCACTTGCTTTGGGGCTCGCCCTGTCTCTCTCAGCACACACACACACACACACACACACACACACACACACACGGCCCCCCTGTCCCTTGGGCCCTCCCCCTGCCCGTGGGTGGGTGATACCAGCTCTGCTGTACCTCAGGCCTTTTGCTCCCCAGATACGGACACACAGTCCCTTTGAGGACAGGCGGCTGTCCCGTCCTTCGCTGGGCGAGCTCATATCCCGGTGGAGTCCCCAAGCTGCCAAAAATGGGATCAGACTCCTGGTACTAAGAGTGATTTCAGCATTTATTGTAAAAAGGAAAGAGCCTAAAGCATGGGGGCCCACGGGCCAGGCAGGAGCATTCCTGTCGAGGATGCTGCAGCAGCGGTGCTTAGGTCCTCTGGAGCAGTGATGTCTTGTCCTCGGTGCTCCATGTGGAGCAGCACAGCACAGCTTCCTCGCTTCAGAGGCCTCTTTTTTATCCTGTTTTTCGTCCTTCTGGATTGGTTTCTTGTTTGGATCCTTTCATTTGCATGAAGGTTTAAGGGGCTTGATCGGTCCGTCATAGCTTTGTTTAGGCTGGCTCTTTTGCTGGGTGTTGGTGATTCACTTCTGTTATGTTTATTCTGGCCAGTTTGGCTGTGGGCTGATTTTCTTATGTGTAATACAGCATTTCTTACAGCTACCCTTTGAAACATTTTTACAATATAATAACAGTATAAATAAAAAATACAAATAACAAACCAATAACAAGCTAATAGTACTTAACAATTATTTTGCAACAGTTTCTAGCTTATTTTTAACAGAACCTAGACAACATATTTAGTGTTCCCATCTTTATTTCTTACCGTGTGTTTTTGTCTGGATCTCATTTTTTCCAGCAATTCTGCTAAAAAAACAAGCTGAAAGGTCTATGCTGCTTGATAAAGCAAAATTAGGCAAGGGAAACACATATGACTTAATTATGTTAACTCTCAAAACTCTGTTGGGTGAAGCAGTCTAGTTTATGAAGAATTTAAATGTTTTTCTAGGGCACTGGCCCTTAACTGTGATGCCCCACTGGATGACAAAAATGGAGCAGAGTCAAAGAATTGGAGAGCTGGTAAACCAGTTAGAGTAGTGCGCAGTTCAAAAGGAAGACGGATCAGCAAATATGCCCCAGAGGAAGGCAACAGATATGATGGCATTTACAAGGTATTCTGATCTCTTTGACATAAAATTTTTCTTAATCTTTTCACATATATGTTAGTCTGCAAATTCTTCATTACTACTTGAAAAAAATAGTTTTTTTTACTATAGCTTTTTAGATTTAGTTTATTCTGCAAAGTGAACCAAAATGAAATTATTCAGAGCAGTGATAATAGAACATAATCTGTAATAGGATATATCAGACTGAATGTGTAAATTGCTTTGTATGTGCTCATTGAGTTAAAATTCAGATTATTTCATTATTTCTTCAGTCCTTCCAGCCGTATGCTAGCCTTTTGTTTGTTTAAAGACAAAACAACGTTTTTCTTAGTTTCTGAAACAAAGGAGTGTGCCTTTTAAGACCGTTGTATTTATAGGAAGTACAAAAATTTCACAGCTGAGGGAAGAACTTCTGTATATAATAGCAATAATGTATAAATCAGTCTTGTCACTACTTCTTGAACAATATACATGTGACGATGTGCATGTGTTTGACTTGTGATAAAATAATGGCAGTAATTTTGTATTGTTCTTTAGGTGGTGAAATACTGGCCGGAAATTGGAAAATGTGGATTTTTAGTTTGGCGCTATCTTCTGCGGAGAGATGATAGTGAGCCTGCACCTTGGACTTCAGAAGGAATGGAGCGGTCAAAGAAGCTGGGTCTAAGTGTACAGGTCGGCATCAGGACTCAGGCTGTTGTTTTTATTCTTAGATCCAGCAAACAGATTCCTGAAGAAGAAATCAGTTAAAGCTCCCTTGTTTTCTTTTTGTGGCAGCTTTTGATACTGAAAACCACTACAGATTATATGCAAATTAAAAGAATCCTGTAATAGTGACACAGCAGAAGAAAGTGCACATGAAGCTTTCTGCCCTAGCAGTAAATTGGCTTGACTGTAGGGATTGGAAAATCAGAATTTGTGTCCAGTTTTGTGTTTCTTAGGCTGGAACAGATTTCTCTACAGGTTACTAGAATCTGTCTGAGAAACCAAAAAACTACATTTTTATGTATTTTTCTCCTCATGTGAATGAGTGGTTTGTATACGTAGTGTATTTTAGGCACAGATACAGGCAGATCCATGGAAAGTTTAGCATTGCAGAACCTATGAAAGATGGAAAGATGGAAGGAATTCATATTTATTCTTGGCAATGCAATGGTATATTTTACAGCATACCACATCTCCCTGATGTATATAGTTTGTAAACACACAGATGCAGATACACTGTTTAATACAGCTGAGTATGGATTAGGTTCTTCGGCTTGACTGTGCTTTCATAATGATAGGTACTAATTTAAATGTTTTATCTATCATATAGGATTTTAAAATTATTTTGTAATTATTTTACTATGTAGTCATACGGTTCTAAAGTGTTTTAGGAGTTACTAATTTTTATATTTGGTTATTCCTGAATACCAGTGACTTTTGTTATAAATCTGTATATTTTAATTTTAGTATCCAGAAGGTTATTTGGAAGCCATGGCTAGTAAGGAGAAGAAAGATAAGGTTAAAAAGCAAACTGTGAAACAGGAGCCAACCAGCCAAAGTAACGGAAACCAGAAAAGGACGATTCATGACGGTATTTCTTTTTTCCTTTTTTAGCATTCGTCAGCAAAGTTTGTTGCATTACTATGTCTAAGCCATGAAATCTTTGTGGAAATGTGAATCTGTTTGGATTACTAATGTAAATTGATAAGCACATGCTCTTTAATTAAGTAGTAGTGTAGGGGGTCTTAGTCCTTTTTACTGCTTCTACTGTGTTTTTTGCTCTTAAATTCTGCAAAATAATTAACATTCTTCTGTGCAACTGTGGGCTGCTGTCCAAAACAATGGAAAGTATAAGTTGGAGTAGGAATTTGCCTGCTGCGTTTCATGCATGTAATCCATATTAATCCATGTTTATTTCTATAAATAGTTTTGCTTTCCCTTCTATTAGTTCAGACTAACACTGTTGTTACTGTGTCTGATGGTGACCGTCTTAAGTAGGTACAGAGGAGCCTTCAAATACACCCAAAGCCATGAGGATGGGAGATGGAGGGAAAGGAGAAGCTTTCCAGCTGACCCAAGAGCAGCAATGGCTGATCAGAGAAGACTGCATGAACCAGAAGCTGTGGGATGAAGTACTTGCTTCTCTTAAGGAAGGACCAGTATGTTGCATGCACAATTTTTATTGTTTGCATTTTCTTTATATTATTAGGCAAAATCTTGAGACCTTCTTAAAACCTCATTTGTTGAACTTTTGCTAAATATAGACTGTCTAGCATTACTTCTATTTGCAAGACTTGTATTTGAAGAAAATAAGTCTTGACTGTGCAATTTGCTCTTGAGGGGTGGGTTAATGCCTCCACAATAGAGACCTTTTCTTGCTCAAAAACCATCCTGAAGTTAAAAGTAGATTTTTATTTATTTTCATTTTTGATGAGAATGTTTTCTCTGATACAATAAATGTATTTTTATGCTGTGCTAATGTCAGAAGTCAGACATGAAGAAAGATGGTTTTAGTCAGTACATTTTGTTTAGACAGAAAATAATTTTGTGACAAGTTCCCCAGAGCCATATGCCCCATCCCTCAAAGTGTACAAGGCCAGGCTGGATGGGGCCCTGAGCAACTTGGTCTAGTGGAAGATTCCCTGCCCATGGCATGGGGATTGAAACAGGTGTTGTTTAAGGTCCCTTCCAACACAAATCATTTGCTGATTATATGATTCTTCAATCTGTAGAAGAACAGGGAAATTAAGCCATTAAAGACCTGGTTCCTGATTATTTCTAGAAAGCTGTGCTCAGAGATATGAAGGATTTAGGAACTTCCAGAAGTACATTATCTTTATGTAGTAAGTGGCATTTATGAGAACTGTAATCGAGTTTGTCTCTTTTATTCCTTTGCCCCACATTTAGAATTTTCTGAAGAAACTGGAACAATCCTTTATGTGTGTCTGCTGCCAGGAGCTGGTTTACCAGCCAGTGACAACAGAGTGCCTCCACAACGTCTGTAAAGTAAGAATAAACTGCCTTGCTCTGGGCTGTTTTCTTGAGTCTGAGACACCAGTCACCAAAGCGATATGTGCTTTAGAAAGACAATGATTGCCTTTCTTATGCAAAAATTTCATAACATTCTGAGCAAAAACAGGCAACAAGTTTCCATTCAGTGTTTGCTGTGTAAACATCTTAATTTTGTGTAATAAAGAGTGGAAATATGTTCCATACCGTTCCTGACAGACATGGGTGAGGTTTACCATTGCTGTCATGCCTTTGTGGTCTGTGGAGGTGCACTAGGAATTGGTCAGGTCCACAGGTTAGATTTTGGTGCAATATCAATGATTTAATTTTCTAAACTAGAAATAAGACCAGATTTTATAATTTTATAACTCTCTGTTAAGAGTTGTGAAAGGGTGGAGGGTAAATACCCTAGAAAATTATTTGAGCTCATTCAGAGAAAGTTGTGTTATCTTGTTAATCTTGGCATTGTTCATGTTTGGTAGGAGAGCCATAAGTGTCAGTACATTACTCATGTGTCTCAAAATCTTAATCAGTTAGAGATAATGTAAAGAGTTTAGAGTCAAATCTGGACTAGAGTTAATTTTGTAGCATGGGTGTGTACAGAGTCATGCACTGAATTGTGCATATTTGAATGGTGCCTGCCATACCTAGTATTTTTGCCTGAGGCCCTAAAAGGACTCAAACTATTATCATTGTAGTACAGTATTTGGTAATGCAAGGTAACTGTTCAAGAAGATACTCCAGTAAAATCAGGGTTTTATGTGTGGCCTAAACACATGGAATAATTATGTCTCGTTGAAAAACATAAGAAATATTGTGAGGTTAATATTTAGAATTATGGAAATTGGAAAACCATGAAAAAAGAAAGAAGAGAAAGCTGAATGGCAACAAACCCAGAAAGCGCAGTATTTGAAGATATCAGTACATATTTGAGAATAAAATATAACATCCAGTTAAAGATGTAAGGAATAGTTTGTCAGTAAGCTGCTGTTCCTGTTTGGACACAGATCTGCCACAAAAAAGTTAAGATGCTTCTCTGCAGTATGGTAGTATGGGTGACAGAACAGATGCTAACGTATTACAGATTTTATTATCCTATCATCTGTAAGGCTAAACTGAATATATTCTGATGAAGTAGATTGAGATTGCTACATAAACAATATATGTGGTGTACTCACCTTCTTCTTGATATGAAGGTCTGGAAAAGTATATCCATCTGTGAAGCTATAAGGAAGCAGAGGATTGGCTGTGACTTACAGGAAGACATTAGTGGAAATGAAGGGGAAACCTCAGCAGTGATTTAATTCCTCCCAAGCACAGTGTTTTGCATCCCAGCATAGAAAAGAGCTCATTTGCTAGGAGATTTTAGTCATGGGTGGAGTCAGGCATGAGAAGGCTTGGCAAAGACTTCTTTTTTCTGTTAGGACAGCACATTGTACCACTGGTTTACAGTGACTCCTTATTTTTTGCTGGTTAAGCTGTGGGTCTAAAAGAAAGTTGTTGCCATTTACTTCTCTGTCTTTGTATGTCCTAGAGTTGTTTACAGCGCTCCTTCAGGGCCGAAGTGTTCACCTGCCCTGCCTGCCGCTACGACCTGGGGAAGGGCTACACCATGGCTCCCAACAAGATCCTGCAGACACTGCTGGACCAGTTCTTTCCAGGGTACAGTAAAGGACGATGATGTGCTCAGACCCTTCTGTACTTCTCTCAGTGACTTCATAGACAGTAGAGGGGAATAAACATAGGAAATTCAGCAGTGGACCAGCCAGCTTGATGGGACTCAATATACTGTCATCTTTTGAAGCAGCTAGCCCTCTTCCCCTCATAGCCATTTCTTGGTGTTGTGAGAACTCTATTTCTCAGCTATCTTTTAACATCTAGGGTAGTTTTGGCCAGTTAACAAATAGGTTTTAAAGAAGAAAAAAATAAAAAAAAGAAAGAAAAAAAAAAGAAAAAAAATAAAGAAAGAGAAAAAAAAAAAGAAAGAAAAAGAAAAGCCTCAGCTCTTACTGGCCTAGCTGATGCTATATAATTTGTTTTTTTGTAACTACCTCAGGACAGAGGAAAGTAAATTGTGTCAAACAATGAAACAATATTGGGGATAAAAAAAAGTTAGTGATGTTTTAGCTACACACTGCCTCCTGAATATTAGTTGTGCCTGGTCCATGTGGTTTGATTTACAAAAAAAATGAACCCAATAACAAAACCCAAACCAAAAGAAAAACCCACAAAAAAAGAAACAGATTCAGCACTTAAGCCATTTGGATTAAACAGCAAATTCTGTGGTGTGCATATTCCCTTTTTTGTCTTTTTCTTCTATTATGCTGTATTTTTTTGCAAGAACGGGCTGATTTTTAGTCTATTTTTGTGAGCTTCATTGTGCTTTTCTTGTATCTTATGCAAGTTGACTACTAATGACTAATGAGAACAATATGAATGCATTGTTGCTGCATTAGTGTAAAGTGATCTGTGTTTTTTGCACTTAAAGAGGGTATTCAAGACACTCTAGTTGTGTAAAAAATAGTTCATATAAAAAAAGCTACTTCTGTATTAGTTAAACTGTATGCTTTTAGTAGGTCTTGTATCAGTGGCAATACATCTACACAGCATTAAAGGCAGTGCTAGCTTGGAGAGGGTTCAAATCGCTTCATATTGTGATCTGAAATTTTATATACAATATATTCCCCCCTTCCCCAAATATACCTTATTAAATATTTTATGATTCAGAAAAATTGCTAGTTTTGTTTTTACTATTATCCACTTAAATTAAGTCATAAGATTTTTACAGAAATTATTTTTCAGTTTAGTAAATGCTTTCCTTAGGTGGTGTTATTTTTCAGGTGTGAGGCTTTTTATATTCCTTAATCCATTTCTCAATTAAAAAAAAAAAAAGCAGCCGAACCAAGATCCAGCAGTGACACTGATACCCCTGGACTTGCTCACAGCCTGTAGCAGTGCTCTGTCCATGTCCTGGAGTGGGAAGGAGCCCTGCCTGTCTCAGTACAGGGCTGTCAGCACAGCTAGGAGCTGTGGTACTCCTGCATGGTCAGGTGGGTGAGTCGGATTCCCTCTGTGGGCACTGAGGTTGCAGTGACAGCCTGAGACCTACAGTGCTACAGTAGCTCAGTATTTTCTGGAGAGCAATGTGATTTCACCTTCATAACAGCCATTGCATCTGTGCAGTAGGCTTGTAAGACTTGTGGCTTTCAACCTTTTAGATGAGTACTGTAAAATATATTAATGCTTTGTTTTCCATTGGATAGATATTACCAATTAATTCACAAGATAGATTTTGTCAGTTTGAGGTCAACAGTGGAAGTTACCTGCTTTATACAAAAATATGTAGACCAATTTTTTAACATATTTTTCCAGTGACATAATCAAGCAACATGAAACTGCTTTTAACAAACATTAAAGTAGCTTGTCAAGACTGAGGAATTAAGATTGGCAACAGAGAAAAACTGTCCTTTCCTCACATTATAAGTGTGCAGTGGCTTTTCATGATTTTCTACATCCTTAGTACTATATCAATAGCTACTGAAAGACACCCTTTTCAGTAGTGAATTCTAGAGTAAAAAAATTCTGATTTTCTTCACTATGTATTAAGGTGATTTAGGATGTAGGTGCAGCTTTTCACAGAAAAGCTAGTATCTGGCCTGACTTTTAATGAAAGCCATTCCTGTCTCCTATCAATCTGCAGTCTCTTTGTGTAAAGCTCCCCACTGAAGTCATAAGGTAGGTAATGGAAAAGTTGCAGTCCCAAAACTTTCACTGTAAAGGACACAAAATTTACAGTACTTAAAATATTGCTGTGAACACCAGCCTCATTTGTGTCACTTCAGAGTTCTCAGGCTGAGTGTTCACATAGGTCTTCAAGAAGTGGCTGAGTAGTGGGTTGATTGTAAGGTGCAAAACTGGTCCTTTTCTGTGGTCTTGGTGTTGTTGAGTGCCTGTTTCCTAATTCACCAAAACTGTTTTGTGTGGTTGAATGAGTTTGTCCCTTGAGGGGTGCTCATGTACATCAAACAGACAGCTCTGCAAGGACCTGGGCAGGTTCCTTTCAAATGTGCTCATAGCACAGAGGTCTGACTGTGTAGCTAGTTGGAGGATTGGTTTTATGTAAATTTGATTCGGAACATGCTGGAAAAGGCTCCTGTTTAAGGTCTGAGCTCTGGCTACTGAGTGACTTAATGTTGCACTGTGTGTTGCAGGAGGACTCTGATCTCAGTGCTGTTGGTGCTCTCGGAGGGCCACAGCTTAAGCTGTGACTCAGTTTTTACACAAGCTATAGATAAAGTAGGGCAAAATGGATTCTCTGTATAAAAAAGTGCCATAGAGAGAAACTGTGGAAAGAGAACATTTTTTTCACCCAAGATTTCAGTAATTTAACTAAGCTGTTCACAGTGGTCTTTTATGCCTTCTCCAGAATAAGAGAGGATTAAATAGAACTACTAAGAAAAAAAATATGTGATATAGAACAGGATTAAGTTTGTTACTGCTTGATGAAATGGATCATTCTGGCTTATTAAAAAAATCAGAGATTTATTTAAATATTAATCTCTGACAGTATTTTCCTTTGTGTACGTTTATTGCTGCTGTGGCAATTATCACAAATCAGAACTTAAGCTCCATAATTTCATCCTGCTCTGTTGAAAAAATCCAGCTGAAAAGTTTAAATCCAAAACATGACAACATTTAAAATTCTGACCAATTCTGACCAATTTTATTAGACTACTAACACTGATAGGTAAAAAAATTAGTATGAAATATTAACACTAGCAATGCTAGATAGTGGTAATATGTGAAGTAAATTTAAAAATCTACTTCATCATTTTTTTACAAAATAAAAAATTACTCCTGCAGTTAACATTTATTAGTATTGCCTTACATATCTACATATTTTCTACTTTTTAAACAGTATCTTCTATGCCACTTTGCAAATCAGGTGTTAATTGTTAAAACTTTAGCACAAAACAGAAAAAATGATGAATCAAGGCAACTTCCAACATCAACTGCTGTGGAACAATCACGTTTTGTTTACACCTAACATACTGATTGTATTTACATTTTAACTGAGCAGTGGTTCAATGAACAAACATGGTGATTATTCAAAATATACACAGTATAAATATCCCCAAGAAATCAGGAAAGGGCCATTCTGATGGAGTCAAAAATACAGGCAGCTGGAAGCAGTCTTAGGAAGATGCTCTCTTCTGTTCAGAAAATGGAGATTCATAGGCTTCCATTGGTGGGCAGGTACAAACCAGATGTTGATCCCCATATATGTCATCAATGCGAGCAATTGTGGGCCAAAACTTGCTTTCAGGCTTCACGAATGGCTAAGAGAGATAAATGAACCCAACCATCTTAATTTTTCCACCAAATAAATCCACAAAATTAAAATAGACATTAGGAGCTTGAAGAACTACAAGCGCTGTGAAAGTGGATTTTTTAGGTGAAGTCATCCTTCAAATCTATTTGCAGTCCCTGAAAGTTAACAAGCATGTATAATAAAAGTGACAGTTGAGAGAATGCTTAGATTTTCAAAAATATAATCATGTCCTCTAACACAGGCTTGCAAAGAAGCAGTTTTCATGAGATGAAAGAACACTTTTATTATCCTTTGAAAAACTGATTTTTGGATAGGAATGAAGGAAAAGCAGGGGACAGTGCTGTGCTGCTCAATATAGTTACAATATAATACTTAAAGGATAAGGGGGATCGTGGTATAGTTGAATCCTTACTATTTGAAACAGTACATATAACTAAAATACTTGCAATTAAGTTTCAGAGCAGAAGAGCTGGTTACATGTACACTTAGATGGTATGACTATGAAAGCAATTAATAAGGGATATCAGAGTCCAGCTCCTATCTGACCTTTATTTGTAGGTCAGATACACCTGACCTACATTGTTGTTGCTTTCCCCATGCTGACCTTGGGGTATCTGGTCACACCTTATGCAAGTAATTTTGAGCAAAGCTTTGAATTTGTCAGCATGGGTCTCTCTTTTGGGAGCCCTTGGGAGTATGTCAGAACTGAACCAGCTGTTTCCAATAGGAATGAATATTCAGTGCTGATGTGCTAGGACTGAGAAATCAAAGTCTGCACTTATATGTAGAGGGTTTTTTTGGTTTGGTTTTTTGGGGGATTTGTTTGTTTGTTTTGAGATCTTTCCTTGTCTTTAAAAACTAAACTAATGAAACTGTGGTAGGGCTCACACATAAGAATTGAGCAAGAATAGAATAGCTCTGAAGTTTTCATTCTTACCACATTACTTCATCTCCAACAGACTAAGAAACTACAGAGCACAAAGCATATTTATGTATTACCACATCATGAAGTTCCCATTATGTACTCACCAGTGGGAATGCTGCCACTTCTCTGGAGTAGGGACGATCCCACTTTGAAGAAGTGACACAGTTCAGAGTATGTGGTGACATCTACAAGAAGCAAGACATGTTGAGAACAAGAAATTACTGAATTCAGTTGAACATATCAGTGTGAAGTCTTATTCAAGTTCACATTACGACATAAATAAGTATGTCTAGGAAACACTGTTTATCTGGGGAGAAAAAGGCAAATTTAAACCAGGAGGCAAGTCTGTATTTGGATTTTTTTTCAGTTTGCCTGAAGTTGCTACCCAAGACTTGACTAAACTTAAAAGTCAATCCAGCAATAAAAGAGCTGAACAGAACTTGAGCTGATACCAGTTCTGCACTGCATTGCTAAAATAATTACTTCAGTCTTTTATTATTAATGTTAAGGTCATTCCACTTCCTTAAGCCAGTGAAATAAGCATCTCTCTTCTGTTACTTTGAGATGGCCTTGAAATATAAATGAAGTGTTTGTGAAAATAACTTTCTCTGTTTTGCCAGCAAAGGCCTGACTTCTCATTTGAAAAAGCCTAGATTTAAATTTTGAAAAAAGTCGAAGGATTCTCCAGAAAGCCCTGTGTTATCTGTTGTGCCCTGTTACTTCTGAGAGTACTGAAAGACCAGGAAGTGGGCTTCTGCAGTCTCAAGGGTTAGGCTGATGCTGGTACTTTGCTCTACATGCCATTTTACCTTTAGTGGGTTAATTTGGGGGTCCATCCTGCCCTCCTCTATTTCAGCAATTTCCTGCCGAATACTGATCATTGCATCACAAAATCTGTCCAGCTCTGCTTTGTCTTCAGACTCTGTAGGTTCAATCATAAGTGTCCCTGCCACTGGCCAGGACATGGTTGGAGCATGAAAACCTGGTGACAATAGCAGAAATCAGTCACTGACAATAGGGTATGAGATAACACATGCATTAGCTATCAGCAGATTCACAAATTCTTATTTCTTTACAAAAATCTGTAGAGGATTGAACACTCAGTAGTGTTGGCTCTGTACTTTAGAGGTAGGATAGACTTTTCAAGCAGCACGTTTTTAGCACTGAAGGGCAACAACACTGTGTTATTACAATAGAGCTACACACTGATTTAATGAAACAGTTTGTTAAAAAGGAACTTTAATATACTTACCTAACTCACCTCCATACCTACAGAAAATTCTGTTTAAAGTGGTGGACAATATTTAAGGCTCACTTTAAAAGAGCAGGAAGGGTGTTTTTTTGTTAGGTTTTGGATTATTTCTGAATATATTGAAAAGGTGAGGATTTTAACAACTTTCATGCATACTCATCAGAAGCACAGTTCTATAGGATCAAGTACTTCAATGGGCACTCTTGTCTGACAGCCAAAAAGCATCCATCCACAATTAGATCCTTAAGAGCACGTGTACAAAACTGTATAAACTATATCAGGACGGAACTGTTCAAATTCTATTATCCTGCTTCAACAAGTTTTGTTTTGGTTTTTTGTTGTTGGTTGGTTTTTTGGTCAGGGGTTTTTTGTTTGTTTGTTCTGTTTGTTTTGGTTTTTCCTATTTTGTTTTGTTTTGCTTTGTTGGAATCTTATTAAGCTTTTGGCTCCAACCCACTTGCTCCAAACAGCTGAGAGCCATGTAATCAGTAATTTGATGGGACAGTTTACTAAACTGTGAAGTAGCAGCAGTCAGAAGTACCTACTACAACTCAGTATATGCAAATATCTCTTCAAGCACTTAAAGAACATGAGGAAGCCTGAAATAATTGTGATAGATTCATTATCCATAAGCACAGAAGTAGAATGTTTGTGTCTCCCTTTAGAAGAGATTTAGAAAATTTTCACTTGCACTGCTATTTTACAGCATAGACATTTGATTTACCATAATCCTGAAGCCTTTTAGCAAGATCTACAGCTTCAATGTTTGCTGTTTTTTTGAAAGGTCTTGTATCCAAAATGAATTCATGGGCTACATAACCTGTAAATGAAAAGATGAACACTAGGGTTACTTCATAGGAGAACAATGCAATTTGCCAGGGTGCCTATTCTGATTGTTTTAGTGGAGAACATGGCAAAAAGACAAATTCAAAAATATCTACTTGGGACCTCAAATCTGAGAAATTATCAGGTAAGAGATATACAACTCAGTTTTTGAAGACTGGCCCTTTGAGTCCCATATCAAATTAAGAAGAGGCCTCATTTACAAGATCAGAACAAGGAATGAGTTGTCAGAGTAGGTCCTTCCTGCAGTTTACAAGTTCTCTGAAAAAATAATTTGATTTTTCAGTGGCCCAACACCATTTGGGTCTTAAATTAATCAAGATAATCAGTTTTATCTTATGCCAGAGCAAAGCTCAAATCTAGTGTTACAGAGAGGCTAAAGATAAAAGCTGTCTGTATTTATATCCATGATTCTGGAGAACCTTCCATTACTTTGTTAAATCCTTCAAAATTTGCAATTTTCATTCACTCCTATTAAAGTACAACTTGCAGGTTTCACCAAGGTGTGAATCATTAAATTTAAGATATATATTTTAAAGATAATATATATTGTACTCAAATGTTCTTTGATGCTGTTCAGCTTAAACAAGAAAAATTAATACTCTGATAGTTACTATACTACCCCAATAATTTTTTCATCTCTCCTTCACTACTTCTGTCCTATTGCAAGACTGGAGAACCAAAGCAGGGAACCACAACGTAGCTAAAATATCATGCTTTGCCAAGGGAATTCTATCTCATCTCACAAAAGTGAACAAGGAGCAGAAATGAGGGAAATTTGGTGAGATTTATTTTCAGAGAAAGTGTGCAAGGGGAAGTACAGGTCCAAAAATTACTTTCAGTTCTTAAATTGTTGCAACATTGGTCATGAAGAAAGTATCAACTTGGTTGCTTTTCCTTTTTCTAGTGTTCATTAGTCTGCAATTACATTTCAAGACGAACAATCTAATGGTTTACTCTATCTTTTGGCATAATTTTTTCTAATTGCAAGCAGATACTACTTTTCTTGTACTTCCAAGTGTCTCAGTTTCATTGCAATACATCCATGGAAGTGTGGCAGGTTATTTTCTCCTTGTGAATAAAATCAAGAGAAGTTTGAAATCAGTGGTCACATAGCATTAAAAAAAACCCAACCATGTTATAAGCCAACTTCTACATGAGGCAAAAAAGAGCCTGGTAGAAGAAAAAAATTGTCAAATACTTGCCTTTTGCTCCTCTGAAAAGGATTTTGTAGTGCTTCTCTAGCCTCTTTGCCATGTAATTTGCATTTAGTATAGCAATCTCAGAAGCATGCTTCAGACCTTTTGCTCCCATTGTCTGAAAGCAAAATAGTGAAGAAACAGATCTAAAACAGATCCAAAACAAGCAAAGCGTGGTCCTGCATGACAGAGAGCAGCACCTCAATGCACCTGGCTAGTTCTAAGGCAGTCACTCTGCTGTTAACACTTTTCCACACAAGGAAAAGCACTCACAGAGAAGCACTGGATATTGACTGAGGGCACCTCTGGTGTATGTAGTTTATTGTGAGCGTCTTCTGTGCAAGAGGTTAAGCTTGAATTCCACAAGTGAATGACCCAAACCTTTCCTCAAACTGAAAAGCTTTGAACTGAACAGAAAAAAGTGATAGCACAATGTCAAAAGGCACAGGCTGCCTGTCTCCATCCCACAGCAAGACTGTCCAGAGAACTTCAGGTAGGACAATGTAAATAGATGGCATTTTGCACTGTGAGGAAACAGCTCCCCTTAAAAATTTCTAACGCATAAAATATTCTGTAATGGGAACCAGCTTAGAGTCACAAGTGATTTCTACCCACAGCCGAAAATGGAAATTGCACCAGTTCATATCTGCTCATTTTGAATTCCAAGAGGGCTGGTTTCCCCAGCAGAGGAAGCTTCCATGGATAGAGTGTCAAACTGGCAACAAAATACTCTGAATGACACTGCTCCTAGGTTCACTCTTCCCCAACTCTGTCACAGAAGTGATAAACGTAGCTCAAGAGTCCCAGCAAACCGTTCTATCAAATATAATTTGCATCGACAATCATCTCTGTTGGCTAAGTTTTTCCGTACATGTAGCCAAATATTTGCTGGCTTGTACTAAATTGTAAGGGATTAACAAACTACATAGATGATGATCAAGCTGTCTCACATGTAAAACCAAAACTAAGTTCAGTTTTGAAACTCCTCTGGAATTTGAGATATTGTAAAGTAGAATGTTACATAGATGTCAAATACAAGAATACTGAATCATACAATTAAAAATACTCTTGGGGGAGTAGTAATTACCAAGCATTGAAAACTTCAGTGTCAGAAACTGGAAGTCTGACTTCAGTTTTCTGCCTTATCTCAAGACTATTACAAACAAGAGGCAGAAAAGTTAGATACAGCAGTTGCCCTGACATCCTTTCTCGTGGCAACATTGTCCTACTATAAAAAAAGTAGGCTTTATGGATGTAAATACCCTTTATAAGTGACTGTACTGTAGTCACTCCATTTCACTCCGTGCAAACATCTTACAACTAGTTGCTCTTAAACCTGTTCATGTGGTTCCAGTGTTCACTGGACTTGAAAGAGAAACAGAACCTCAGCTGATACTCCTTATAAAAGTCTACAGACCTTGATATACACCCAGGAAATTGGCAATATAGCACTGGAACCCCAAGGTGCAGCACTGACAGTACCCAAAGGACATGCATCCTTATCCGGCTGTATTTTGATCACAGGGTGAGTAGGCAAGTAGGGAGCCAAATGTTTCTTCCTAAAACAAAAACACTGATTTTAGAGCTTAAATATGTGTTCCTTTGTTACCATATCTGGACAGTTTCAGCAGTAGTGTCTCTTCACCCTGCTTCCAAATACGATCCTCTAAGAAGTCTGATCAATGCCTTCTTAAAAAGAAAGTGTAATAACACAGCTGGTGCCAGCATTCAGTATTCAACCTATCATAAGATATTCATGGAGTTATCCAAATAAAAATTATTTTCTTTAAACAAGCAAGATTATCTTCCTTTAAGGAAATACTAATGTTCCATAGGATAGACTCAAACAGCTTGTGCAGCACTTTTGTGTTCTGGACTACATGCAGTATTACCTGCCCTCAAAGTCCATCTCTTACTTGGGAAACAGAATGCTGAGTGAGGTTTACCACACACACCAGAAGGCCATCCTGGAAGCCAAGGTTTGGGGATACAGGTGGACACCACCATTCATGAGATTAGCATGTGCTGGAGAAGGACAGATGCTTACAAC
>VWYI01025252.1:62614-82888 GCA_013399455.1 Anthoscopus minutus | reverse complement strand
CGGCACCGTTGTCACGGTACAGCACGGCTCGGCACGGCTCAGCTCGGCTCAGGCACAAAGCTGAGGTTCTGCACCAGGGCCAGAGCAGGGCCAGAGCCCGGTGTTAACACACGGCATGCCATCCCAAACCCTGCCGTGCCAAACTGAGCCTTGCTGTACCAAGCAAGCTGTGTACAAGGCATTCTGTGCTGTGTCAAGCCATGCCAAAGCATTCCATGCTGTGCCATGCCAGGCCAAGCCGAGCTAAGTGTGGCTAAGGGCTGTGCCATGTCAAGCCAAGCTGTGCCAACCTGAGCTGTGCCAGTCCAGGCCAGGCTGGTCTGAGCCAAGCTGGGCATAGTAAAGGGCTGTGCAGTGTCGTACCATGCCAAGCTCTGCCATGCTAAGACCAAGCCATGCCATTCCATGCTAAGCTGAGTCATGCCAGGCCAAGCCGAGCCAGGCAGGGTCAAGGCAAGCCAAGCACAGTCAAGGCCTGTACAGTGTCGAGCTAAGCCACACCGTGCTGTGCCAAGCCAGGACAGGCTGGTCTGAGCCAAGCGAGGCAGAATCAAGGGCTGTGCAGTGCCAAGCCAAGCCAAGCTGTACCATGCGAAGCCAGACCGTACCAGGTCAAGCCAAGCCAAGTGCAGCCAAGGGCTGTCCAGTGTTATGCCAAGACATGCCAAACCTTGCCAAGCTGTGCTGTGCCAAGCCAGGCTGGGCCAAGCCAAGTGTGGTTAAGAGCTGTAACAAGGCATGCCAAGCCAGGCTGTGCCATACCAAGCCACACCAAACCACACCAAGCCGTCCCTTGTTGCCCCGTCCCTTCTCCCCACCCTGGTGCCAGCCGTGTCCCCCTGGTGCCAGCACAAGCCCTGGGCACTGACAGAACAGCTCCGGGGGTTCTGCCCACTGGTTACCCCACGCTGGGGCTGCATGGAACCCCTGGATCCCCCCTAGCCTGAGGGGAGACCAGAGTGCCCCCAATGCCAGCCTGTGAGGCGCTGGCCTGGCAGCTCCTCGGGAAGCTCAGAGCTGGTGGTGGGCATGGACACCTGGGAATTTCAGCAGGCAGAGATGCACAGCAGTGCATCCCAGGCCTTGGGAGCTGGGGTCTTTGGGAAGGGGATTTGTGATTCCCTCTGAGGGGTCTGGTGTGGTCGGGTGGAGCAGTGGGGGCACTGCCAGGACAACCCCCAGCTTCTGGGAACTGCATGGAGCTGGGGGCTTGGGGCAGGGCTCGGGAGACTCCGGAGGAGCCGGGGGGGCCGTGGGGAGCTCACACTGCCACTCCCAACACCTGGCACAGGCGCTGCTTTCAGTCCAGAAAAACCTGGGCTTGATCCAGGCCACGGCCAGCACTGGCAGGTGCTGAGGATTGGGTGACTTTGGAGGGACCCTTGGAGCATCCAGCACCACCTGGACACTCTCTGGGGTTTCAGGGTTGTTCCACAGACCCTGGAACAGCAATGGAAGAGCCCAGCACCACCTGGCTGTGTTTTGGCAGCCCCATTCCTCCCTGCCTGTGCCAGGATTGCAGCTCCAGCTCAGGCCCCCTGGGCAGAGCTCCCCTTGCCCTCAGTGCTGGAAAGCTCCTGGTGCACAGGGGGGCACTGCAAAATAACGCATTAATTAACAATGCTAATTAATGGCGTGTTCCCTGGTGGGATAGTCCCTGCTCACTCCCATGGGTGTCCTGCAGGAGCCTCCTGTGCATGCTGGGGATCCTGGCTGGAAAGGGGCAGGTGTTCCTGGACTATAGGAGAGGACTGGGATTGATCGCCCAAATCACACAGGCAGGATCCTGCTGGGCTGAGATTAAATCCTCCAATCCCATTGGGATTTACACCCAGATCCCATTTGCAGGGTCCTGGTGGGCTGGGATTGGGATTTACCCCAAATCCTATGCTGGGGAACAGCCCCACGCTTGGCTGGGCTGGGCAGAGGAGGAGGAAGGCCATGGGTCATCCATCTGGCACACCTGGTGTCCCCCTGCTCCTGCACAGCCATCCTGCTCCAGGGGAGCTGGCAGCTTCCATTCCTGCATGCTCCAAAGAGCCCTGCGAGGCTGAGGAGCCCCATGGCCTGGGCTGTGCCCCCGAGACACCCCCGTGGCCCTCAGAGCAGATCAGCCCCCGGCGTTCGGCTTTTCCAGCCCTGTCACCAGGTCCCAGGGCAGGGGATGTCCCCTGGCATTGGTGCTCCTCAGGCTCTGGCCGCACCCCACACCCGGCAGAGCTGGGGGTCCCTGGGGTGCCCCCACGCTGAGCCCCCCCGGCAGCTCAGCAGCACCGAGCGAGCAGCGGCACCACGCCCGGTGACACGGTGACAGCTGCCAGCGCACCCGCAGGTCCCTCGGGGCGGGGATCGGATTAATTAATCTCGCCTGGAGGGCGGGCACCAAGCGAAGCCGGCGCTGGTGACACGGCCCGGCCGGGCAGAGCCGCTGTCACACGCCGGGCAGCGTCGCCGTGTGCCGGGGTGGGGGTGACGCCCCCAGGCCACCTCTGCCATGCCCTGGGGACACGGCACGCTGCCAGGCTGAGGGGTGGCATGGGGCAATGAGGGTGGCAGCGGGGCTGGGATGGTGACCCCCAGGGATGCAGGTGTGATAGCACCACGGCCTGAGGGGCCTCACCGGGACACAGGTGTGATGTCACCATGATCGAGGGACCCCAAAGGACCCAGGCACGGTGCCACCACGGCTCAAGTGACCCAGGTGCGATGGTCCCACAGCCAGAGGGATCCCAAGAGACGCAGCTGTGGTGGCATGGTGGCCCGAGGCACCTCCGAACTCCTGGCGCTGTCACTGCTGGGCAAGGTCGCGGTGCCGTTCCTGGCGTGTGGCTCCCGCTGCCTCAGCCCGGGCAGGGTGAGCAGCTGCGGCCGCTCCCCTCTGTCCCCGCTGTCCCCGCTGTCCCCGCTCCCCCCGCTCTGCCTGACCTCGTTTCCAGCTCCGAGGGCTCCTCGTTATGCAACCACCGCCGAATTCCTGTACAAGCAGAAATGGCCGACAGTCCCCGCACGGCCACGGGGACCGTGGTGGCCCCGCGCCCCGGGCCCCACTGCCCGGAGGAGCCGCTGCCAGGGGCTCAGCGGGGCCGTGTCCTGCTGCCACGTCCCCAAGTGCCCCGGGGCTTGTGCCACTCCTGGCGCGCAGCAGCCGCAGGCGCGTGGCCGTGGGAGTGCTGGTGGCACTGGGAGCAGGTGGCGGTGGCTTGTCCCCGGGGACACAGCGTGTGTCACACGGAGCTGCGTGTGCGGGCACGGCGGGGCCCGGCACCCCCGGGGGGACACAGCTTGGGTCACCTCGCTTGTGACACCTGCGGCCACACCCGTGGCATCCCGCCCGGAGCCGTGTTTGCCACTGCTGGCCCCGCTCGGTGGGGCGGGAGGAGGAGGAGGAGGAGGAGGGCTGGGATGAAGGGCAGGGGCCGGCAGCAGTAAAGGGATTGATCCGGGGACGGAGGGAGCCGCAGTGGCGGGGCGGCCCGGGGAGCAGCCCTGGGATGTGGCGCTGAGCCGAGCCCCCGGGCCCGTGCCGGTGGCGCCGGTTGTGTCCCCGGGCCGGGGCTGCCCCGGGTGTTGGAGCCGCAACTCCAACCGGCCTTGTCCCCAGCCCAGGGGGACTCCTGGGGCACAGGGGGTCCCTGAGGACGCCTTGGGGTGCACAGAGACCCTGGGGTCTCCGTGAGGTGTTTGAAGGTCCCTGTGATCTCCTTGCGGTGCATGAGCTCCTTGGGATCTCCATGGGGCACTTGGGGTCTTTAGGGTCTCTGTGGGGTTCCTGGGGTCTTCGTGGGGGCTGAGCCCACCTTCCCCCCGCTCGGAGCGGGAGCTGCCCCTCCCCCGGCAGCTGGGAATAATCGGGATTAATTACGGCTATAATGAGGTTTGAAAGGGTTACGGCCTGTGGGATGAGCAGCGGCANTGCCGCTGCCTCTGGAGCTGGCCGAGCCTGCGCAGCGCCAACGCGTCCGTGGGAGGGGAGGGGACGGGGCGGGTGGGGGTCTCTCCCTGTGGGAGAGGTCCCCGGGCTGGGGCTGTTTCGTGTCCCCAAACGGAGCCTGGCAGGGGCCGCGGGTGGGACGGGTTGCGTGGGGACACTTGGCGCAGGGCAGGCGGCAGCCAGCGCGGTGGGCACGGGTGGGCACGGCCGTGTCCCGGAGCGCTCCGGTGTCCCCGAGGGGCCAGGGCGGCGGAGCCGGGCGCTGCACAAGGCTCAGCCCGCGGTCACTCAGCTTCCCTGCCCGGCTCTCTCACGGGAGCCCCCGGCTCCGGGAAGGGTCTGGATCTTTCCACCGGGATGCCTAATCCAAAACGCCCATGGAGGCCGGGGAAGGCGCAGGGCTGTGCCAGACGGGGGCCGGGCAGTGCAGAGGACGCGCCTGTGCCCGGGACTCCGCGGATTCCGAGGGATAAAGTTTCTGCCGGGTGGGAGCGGGGGTGCCTCGGCAGAGGCGTGGGAGGCTCCGGGTGTCCGGCATCGCTGCTGGGCCCGGCAGTGGCTCTGGGCATCCCCCGGAGCCGGTGCCAGCTCTGACCCGGGGGGTCTGGGGCTCCCGTCAGCGGCGGCTCCGTGCCCGGGGCAGCAGCGGTGCCACCCTGGGAGCGTCCAGCGGGGACTGGCGCTTCTGCTGCGGCGTCACCGCCGTGATGGCCCCCAGCCCGCTCTCCCCTGCCAGATGTGCGGGCTGTGCGGTGGGACACATCTGGCGGCGGGGCAGCTGTGCCGAGGCCGAACACTGGCAGCTCTGTGCGCTCCCGCTGACCCGCGGCCATGACCAATGCGGGATCTCCGGCCCCGCCGCGGCCCCACGGCGGAGCCAAGGCAGCTGCTCCCGCCTCCGAGCAGGCGCTTCCTAGGAAAACCCTTTTTTCCCTTTTTTCATGAAATCCCTGCCTTTTCCACATGGCGAAGGGACAAGACACCCCGCAGGGAGGAGATGGATTTATTAAATATTTGGCGGATGACAGAACATGTCTCCCTGCTCACAGGCTGCTGCTGGAAACGTTCCCCGTGCTTATGGCATCGGCTGCGGCGCGGCTTCGCCAGACTCTCCCGGGGCCGGTCCTGCTCCCGGGGCCGGTCCAGGCTGCTCCCGCACTCCCCTTTGCCTGCAGGAACAGGGAATGGCACTGGAGCTTGCTGTGGCCCCCAGGGACACCCTGGCTGCGTGGCCACGGCCACCTCTGTCCTTGTCAGGCACAGAGCGGCCAGCGCGGGACCCCGCGGGGCTCCCATTCCCTGCCCCAAAGCAATTGGGATGTCCCTGTCCCTGTCCTGGCATTAACCCCAGGGATGTCAGCGCAGGGCTCTGCCCTGGGTCTGCCCATGGGAAAATGCTTTTAGGAGCATTTTCTTTCGGGTTGGTTTTGCCCCGGGGAATTACAAATGGCAAGCCCAACGCAGAGGGTGCAGCTGGCGTGAGCCCCATGGCTCTGCCCCAGCCTCTGTTCAGCCCGGGGGGCAATTAAAAAGTGGGTTAATTACCTCCCTAAGTGACACCCTTGGGTGATGTGTCACCACAGCCTTCCCTGACCCCAACCCCGCTCTCCTCGTGTCAGAGGGTGCTGGGGAGGCCCTGCAGCATCGTTCCCATCTCCTCCAAACCACGGATCCTGCCAGGTTCTCCACACAAAGCCCAGGTGCCCCAGCTCTGCTGTGCCACCATCCCTGCCCTGGTAGTGCCACTGGCTCTGGCGCTGACCCCCAGCCCCTCTCAGCTCTGCCTGGGGGGAAAAGACCCTGGCCCCTGTGCAGCTGTGACACCCCCAGCTCCTGGTGGCTGCCACACCCTGGCCAGGCCATCAGGAAAACATTCCCCTCTTCTGTGCTTGGACCCACGGCACAGCCAAAGATGCTGCACGCCTGAATGCAGCAAGTTCAGCTGAAAACACACAGGAAGCTGTTCCTGTCTCTGTCCTGGTCCCCATCTCCATCACCATCCCTCTCTGCATCCCTCTCCTCATCCTTGCCCTTCTCCCCATCCCCATCTCCCATCTCTTTTCCCATCTCTATCCTTATCCCCATTCCCATCTCCATCTTTCATCCCTCTCCCCATCCCTGCCCTTATACCCATCCCTCTCCCCATTCCCATCTCCATTCCCCTACCCATCCCTCTCCCCATTCCCATCTCCATCTCCATTCTGCTCCCCATCCCTGTCCTTGCTCCCATCCCCGTTCCTCGTCCCCATCCCTGTCCCCACTTTGCCAGCTGAAGCTGCTGCTTGGCTCCAGGTTCTCCTCGCTCCCCTCCCCTTCCCGGCAGCTCCTTCCCAAAGTTTACATCGAGCCACTCCCGTGGCCACCGGGGTGTTTACTGTCCCTGTCCCGGGGAGCGCCTTCCCGGGGCGCTGTGAGGTGGGGCAGAGCCGGGGGGGCTCGCAGGGTTTCTGCTCCCTCCATCCATCAGCTCCATAAATATTTATAGATACATCAGGGCGCTCGGCTCCTTCCACTAAAAACATTCCCAAGCACCAAGGGAGAAAAGCGCTGGGAGCACCCCTGGCTGGGGCTGGTGGCCGCGCTTCGGGAGTGCCGATGGAGCCCAGTGCGGGTCGGGGGCAGCTGCCATCCCCCACTCCCTCATTTCCCTGATTTCCACCAAAACGGAGCCCAACTCCTGATGCTGCTGCTCCTCAGCCCTGCCGTGCTCGTCCCTCATTTCCCCGCCTGGGACGGGACCTTTCCGAGGGCACGGCTGGCAGCACCGCCGGCCCCCACCGCCCGCGTCCCACATCCACCCGGGAGGACGGGAGCTCACACCTGACTCCAGGTGGGATTTCAAAAGCTGAATCCCCTTCGTGCCGCGCAGGAGGGACCCAGGAGGGCCGGCACCCCTTTGTTCCATGCACAGGGAGGGACAGAAGCCAGGAGCAAGGGCAGCTCGGGAGGAGACTGGAGTGGAGCAGCACACAGAGCGGGAGCAGCCACCAGCAGTGTCCTGTCAGGTGTTTTTTTTGTTTGTTTTTTTAAGCCTCCCGTGAGTCGCGGAGCCGGGTGGGACACGCCTGGTCAGGAAACACCGAGGGTACATGCAATGGCCTGAGGGCAGCGCCCGCGGAGAGGGCTCGGCTGTGTCGGGAGAGCTCCCCAGGTGTGTCGGGAGAGCGGCGTCGCGGCAGGAGGTGGAGATCGGTCACAGTTGCACGATGGTGATGGATGGGCTGGAACTGCCTCTTCCGGGCGGGAGACGTCCCTCGATCGCAAGCGCAACCTCCGAGCCTGCGGCACCGGGAACCCCATCAGGACCCGCAGAGATCCCACAGCGATCCCCAGAGATCCCACAGCGATCCCCAGAGATCCCACTGTAATCCTCAGAGATCCTGCAGTCATCCCACAGTGATCCCCCGTGGCCCCAGAGCCACCAGTGCTGGGAGCTGGGAAGGGGCTGGAGCCCCAGCAGGGGCTGAGGGAGCTGCAAAGGGGCTCAGCCTGGAGAAAAGGAGGCTCAGGGGGGACCTTGTGGCTCTGCACAGCTCCTGACAGGAGGGGACAGCCAGGGGGGTCGGGCTGTGCTGCCAGGGATCAGGGCCAGGAGAAGGGGAAATGGCCTCAGGCTGGGCCAGGGCAGGCTCAGGGTGGATTTTGGGAACAATTCCTGCATGGAAAGGGCTCTCCAGCCCTGGCACAGCTGCCCAGGGCAGAGGTGGAGTCCCCGTCCCTGTGGGGGTTTCAAAGCCCTGTGGATGTGACATTTGGGGACATCAGTGGTGGCCTCGCAGTGCTGGGGATGGCTGGGCTCCACGGGCTCTGAAGGCTTTTCCAGCCTCACTGGCTCCATGGCCCTGTGGCCCCCTGAGGCTTCTGGCTGGGGCTGGGCACCCCTGGGGTCCCTGGCACGCTCAGGTCGGACCCGAGGTGTGGACCCTGAGTGTCCTGCTGAGCCCACAACTCCCCCTGGGAGCCCGGGGTACCAGGACACCCCAGGTCCCGAGCCCAGGTCCCCAGGGTGGCTCTGTGAGCCCAGGTGAGCTCGGGGCTGGGGACTTTGCCCCCAAACAGGACTGAAAGCCCTGATGGTGCTGCCCAGCTCCCCCATCCCTGGAGGGCAGCTGGAGCTTGGCTTGGCTGGACACCAGCACCACCAGGCTGGGTCACCCCCCTGGTCCTGGCACCACACAAGAGATTGGGAGGAAGCTGAGGAATCACAGAATCAGAGCTCAGGAAAGAGCTCTGAGGTCACCAAGTCCGATTCCCACCTTCAGAGCCCAGAGCTCTGAGTGCCACATCCAGGCCTTCCCTGGACACCTCCAAGGACCCCAAACCTCCCTGCCAAGGCCTGACCACCCTTTCCATGAGGAAAATCTCCCTGATGGAAGAGCTACCACAGTGCAAAGGATTATTTTTGCCTTTTTTTGGTCTTTTCCCATTCTTTTCTGTAGGATCAAGAGGCCTGACTGGCTCCTCTATCTCATTTTCTCAGTGGTCTCTGATTTAGTGCTCATCAGCTGCTCCTTGCTGCTGTTGGAGGCCCCACTGGGCTCCAAGGGGGGAACTGGGGCTCCTCCAGCCCAGCCCAGCCCAGGGTGTGGCAGGATCACACATTTCCCCTTCCCAAAGCCGGGAGGGTTTCAGGGACGTGAGGAGAAGCCTGCCCGTGCTGCCTCCCTCTCCAACGCTGCAATTTCACTCCTTCTTGAGTTACCAGATTGTTTCCCAGATGAGGCAGGACTTGAATTTCCAATGTAAGAACTGCCAGAAAGACTCCTGAGCCCCTCTGGGGTTCTCTCCTTCCGCTGCCGCAGTGGCTGGGAGCTGGGAAGGGCAAATCCCCTTTTCCTCCTTTGCCAGTGGCCTGCAGAGGACACTTGGTGGGAACTGGTGCTGGGTTTATCCCACAGGATTGTCCTTTGAATCCAGCACTGATCCTCCTGGCCCATGACCACCCTGGGCTGGGCTCAGCTGAAGGTGAGAGATTTTCCCTGCCTGGTCCCTCCAATCACTCAACCTGCAGGGAAGAGCTCCCAGAGGAAGGTCCCTGCTGTCCCCATCCCCTTCTGGCCCGGTCTGGCTGCAGCCATGGGAGGTTTTTGTGCCAGGAGAACCCTCCTTCCCCCGGGGAATGGGGAGGGATGGCCATTATGGCAAACTTCCAGCAGTGTGGAAACCCGAGCGCTGCTCCTCCCAGCTTTTCAGGTGGGGGAGATAAGGATCACCCTGGAGACACTCCAGGCTCCAGCCCTGCCCCTCCTGCTCTCACTCCACCTGTTTGTCTGTCCATCTGTCGTGCCTTGTTATTAACTCAAAGCCCCGGCTTTCTGGGGGGCAGACACTGAATTTTTGGTTTGTCTGGGCAGTGTCCATCACCACGGGCTCCTTTCCTGGCTGAGGCCTCTCCTTACAGAAGTGACAATAAAATGGGAGATAAGGCTGGGAGGGCTGAAGGTGTTTTCCCACTCTGGGGAGAGCTCAGAGCCCCTCCAGGGCCTGAAGGGGCTCCAGGAGAACTGGAGAGGGACTGGGGACAAGGGATGGAGGGACAGGAGCCAGGGAATGGCTGCCAGTGGCAGAGGGCAGGGCTGGATGGGATTTGGGCAGGAATTGTTCCCTGGCAGGGTGGGCAGGCCCTGGCACAGGTGCCCAGAGCAGCTGGGGCTGCCCCTGCATCCCTGGCAGTGCCCAAGGCCAGGCTGGACCCTGGGGCTGGAGCAGCCTGGGACAGTGGGAGCTGGCCCTGCCAGGGCAGAGGTGGCACTGGGTGGGCTCTGAGCTCCCTTCCCACCCAAACCACTCCATAAATCCATAAAACATTTTTTGGAACACAGCAGAGGGCTGGGCAGGTGGGGACCTTCCTGGTGGAGAAACAGGACGAGAGCAGGAGGTGGCAGGAGCCCCAGGAGCTGCTGGAGGTGGGACATGTGTGCATCCTTACCTGAGCTGCTGTCCAGCCTGTGGCCCCTCCTAACCTGCAAACAGGGAAGAACAGGTTAGCAAGGTGAGAATTTTATTTCCTTCCAAATGAAGGCTCTGCTCCCATCTCTTACTGCTCCAGTGGGAACTACCCCAGGACTGCACACCTGGACATGCACAGGAAGTCCTCTGGAGGTCCGGGCAGGTAAGAAAGTGCTCCTCATCCCTCCAAAAAACCCAGAAATCCTGGCTTGGCTGGGGTGGGCTCACCCAGACCAAGCTCTCAGGGCAGGGCAGCTCCACAGCCTGCTCAGGACCTTCCCTGTGAGTTCTGAGGGCTCCAAGGATGGACATCCCACAGCCTCTTGGGTCAACCTTGACCAGCCTTGGGGTAAAAAAGTACTTTTTACACCCAAAGAGAATTCCCTTTATTCCAGCACTTGTCCCCAGGCAGCAGAGAGAAGATTCTGCCTCAGTTTCCCTGAGTCTGTCCCAGGAATTATTCACATGCATTGTTTTGATCCCAGTGCCCTTGGCCTTTCCAAGTGTCACCTTTGTCACTGCCATGGTCCTTCCCTGTCCCTCGTGTCCTGGGGAGCTCAGCTGTGCCAGGCAGAGGGGCAGGACCGTCCCCTCCTGGCCAGGAATGCTGTGCCAGCCCAGGAACCACTGACCCTCACCAGGACACATGGCTGCCATGGGGTCACCTCGGTGTCCCCAGTCCCAGGCTGTCCTTGGGGTGGCCCCCAGCCTGCCCTGGGTGGGTTCCCAGGACTTGGTTCTTTCCCTGCTGAGCTGCAGGAGCTTCTCACAGGGCATTTCTCCAGCCTGGGCAGGTCACAGGGGCACAGCCACCACTCCCAGCTTGGTGTCACCCACACCTGCCAGGGACTGTCCTCTGGGGACAGGGATCTGGCCAGGATGGGCAGCTGCATTCCAGAGAATCCTGGAATTTGGGTGGGAAGGGACCTCAGAGCCCATCCAGTGCCACCCCTGCCCTGGCAGGGACACCTCCCACTGTCCCAGCTGCTCCAGCCCCAGGGTCCAGCCTGGCCTTGGGCACTGCCAGGGATGCAGGGGCAGCCCCAGCTGCTCTGGGCACCTGTGCCAGTGCTGGAATCCCACTTCAGGTTGGATATTTTTGTCCAGGAAATGTAATGGTTCAGAAAACTGCATTTCCACCAGTTTGAGCTGAAGCCAGGTCTTCAGTCCCTCTTCCAGGGGCTTCTGGGTTCTAAAGTGCAAACGCTCAGTAAGGAAGGGATGAGGGCTTGGGGGGTCTCAGGTGACACCATCCTGGCCACCAAGAGCAAGGTGGTGCCTGGGGGAGAAGCAGCAGGGACTGCAGGGCAGCCCTGGCAGAGCTGCTCCCACCTGGAGCCCCAGCTGGCCGAGGGAAGGTGTGGATCCACAGCCAGGTTCCACAGGGAAGGTCCTGAGGGGAAGGCTGAGCTGCCCTGGTGTGCTGGTGACCCAGCAGCACCGGATGGAGGAGGCTGTGCCAGCTCCCAGCCCTGCCCTCTGCAGCCTGGGAACCCTCCTGGAGGATTTCAACCCCCCAAAGCCACCCCTGCTCCATCGAGGGTCAGCCTCTCCAGCAGGGAGGGGAGTGCTGGGGTTGTTTAATTGGGAATAAGGTAAATAAATAGCAGGGAAATAAGAAATAACTATATGAAGAGATTAGTGAGGAAGACCAAGGATGATGTTGTCCCTTTAAATCTAAAGAAGGTCGGTTTGGAATTGGGCAGGAATTGTTCCCCAGGAGGGTGCTGAGGCCCTGGCACAGGTGTCCAGAGCAGCTGTGGCTGCCCATGCATCACGGCACGGCAGGGGTGGCACTGGGTGGGCTCTGAGGTCCTTTCCAGCTCCAGCCACTCCAGGACGATTCTCTGAATCCGTGGCAGTGGGGAGCAGCCTCTCCCTTGTCTGTGTGGGTGCAGGAGCTGGGGAACTCCTGAGCTGCTTTTTCCTCCCGTTCATCCCAGATGGGAGAGCGCAGCTGGGCTGGGACTGCTCCCAGACATGAACCTGGGGCAGGCAGAGCTCGCTGTGGACTCGGGGTCAGGCCCCACCCCTGGAGCATCCCAGCCACAGCCCCTGCAGGTAACCTGGGCTCTGGAGCCACCCATCCCTGATGTCCCCATGCCACGCTCTGGAGCAGCTCTCCCAGCCCATGCTGCAGGGCTGCACTTCCATATTGATCCTTCCTGGATCTCCCTGCCAGACGTTTACCTCACCAGCTCTGGGACTGCAAGAAACCGCTTTTTCCCTGGCAGGGATAATATTTACATTCCACACAGAGGCTCCTGGACCCAGCTCTGCTCTTGGACACGTCTGGGCTGTCCCTTCCCCGCTTGGTGCTGCGATGAGTAACGGGCAGAGCTTGTGTTCCATCTCTGCTCCCACACATCATCTTCCAGGGCCCCCTCTCCCCGTTTCCCAGGCCTGACACGAGGCATATTTGGAAAAAGCCACAAGGGTCATCTGGTAAGCATCTCAAATATTCCAGTGATGAGGAATGTTCTGGGGCAGAGAGGGTCCTGTGACTTGGAGCCAGGGCCATTCTGCTCTGCAAACTCCTGTTTCAGCCAAAATCAAACTTGCCGCACTCCTTCCCACCAAGTTCAGATACTGGTGGGCAACGGAGCAGTTGCAAACACCTGGATGCTCTGCAGAATGGGAAAACCCAGGAAAATGAGCTCTGCTGGGAGAAACGCTGCAGCAGCTGAGCCAGCAGGAAACGTGTGTGTAACAAAACCAGGCTCCAAAGCCCTGGTTTGTTGATGCTGGAATTGGGTTTGGCTCAAGTGAGACAAATGCTGGGGCTGATTCACACCCGGCCAAGGCTGCTCCTCGTGTTTGGGTTCGAAACATCGAAAGCAGAAGCCAAGAGAGCCCTGAGTGAGTCCTGTGCCTGGGAGGAGCTTCCTGGTGGCTCCTGGAACGTGAGCTGAGGAGCAAATCCTGGCATTCCCTCCCTCATGCTGCCCTGCTCTGGTGCCTGGAAATCCTAGGGGCATGAGGATCCCTTCCAGCTCTGGAATAACTGCAGTGGAATGTGCCACGGATTCCTCAGCACAGAGGGAAGGCCTGGGAGGAGACCAGGGACACAGGGATGAAAGGGACTTCTGGTGACACTGACAGCACTGCCTCTGTGGGACTCTATCAGCACAGGGACACGTGTCCAGCCAGGGTCACCATGGGGTCCCACTGGCACAGGGACATGTGTCCAGCCAGGGTCACCACGGGGTCCCACTGGCACAGGACACGTGTCCAGCCAGGGTCACCATGGGGTCCCACTGGCACAGGACACGTGTCCAGCTGAGGTCACTGTGGGCAGGGGCTGAGCAGGTGCCAGTCCCAGTGCCCTGGTGAGTGCCCCACTCTGGGCTCTGTGTGATCCACCCCTCTGAGCTGGAGTTCTCACAGCACCTGGAGCAGTTCCTCCTCCTCTCACACATTTACAGGACCGTGGCAGATGTTGGGGACAGTGACTGGGGCAGGGAGGTGATGTGTGCCAGGGCACAGCCACAGCACCAAGGGGGCTGCTCCACCAGAGCCACCTGCACCTGGGGCCACCTGATCCAGAGCCACCTGATCCAGTGCCATGCCCCTGCACCCAGATCGATTCCCCTGCACCCAGAGCCACCCACCTGTGCCTGGAGCCACCTCATCCAGAGCCATCCACCTGCACCCAGAAGCCCTTGTGAGGCTCCAAAGGGAGCCAGTGAACCCACAGAGTCAGAAAATGCTGCAGGGCTCTGAGATAGGTTTGTCCCCTTACCTTGGTCCTTCCCATTCTGCAGCTTCTCTGTTTCTTCTTCATCTTCTTCCTCTGCTTCAGAAAAGAAAAACCACAAAAGAGAAAAAGCAGACATAAGACAGGGGGTTGAGAGAAGAGAGTAAATTATGGATTTGTCTGGGTTGGAAAATCCCTCAGAGACCATCCAAACCAGTTGTTTCCCCAGTACTTCCAAGGCCACCACTGCCCCATGTCCCCAAGTGTCACATCCACACAGCTTTTAAACCCCTCCAGGGTGGGGATTCGATCACCTCCCTGGGCAGTCCCTTCCAATGCCTAACAGCCCTTCCCATGAAGAAATTCTTCCTGAATTCCACCTGTTTTCTGGTGAGAGCTGTGGGTTTGCTCTGTTTAACCCAGAACAAGCCAGGTGAGTTTATGGCAGGGTATTTAGTGGCACAGTGGGAACAGAAGGTCACATTCTTCTGCAGGTGGTGGCTCCTGTCTCATTCCAGCACTTCACTGAGACCTGTGCAAACAGCTGATGGTTGTCCTGAGAGCAGTGTCACTCCTGCCCTGCCTCCTGCACAGGTGTGAGAGCAAAGACAGGGAGAAACCCCCAGGAAAGGCACAGCTGGAGAACCAGAGGTGCTGGGAGTGGATCTGCTCCGAAGGGCCCCAGCAGCACCTCTGTGCTTTGAGAGCAGGACAGTGACACATGGGGCTTTCACAGCTCCAGTGGGTCCCTGGAGTGGGAGCTGAGATCAGGGACAAAACCAGGCACCTTGGAATAACCAGAACTGTGAGCTCAGCACTGGGTCTGCAACAGCCAGCGTCACCTTGGATCCCTGCAGTCCAGCACCCTCCTGAAGCACATCCTTTTGAGCTCAGGCTGGGTAAAAATGGGATCAGTGTTTCCCCAGCAGCACTGGGAGCATGAGAGTGTTGTGGATGTGGCACCTGGGGACATGGGGCAGTGGTGGCCTTGGCAGTGCTGGGGAACAGCTGAACTCGGTGGTCTTGGAAATCTTTCTCAACCCCAATGATTTTGTGATTCTATAATTCTGTGACTCCACAACTCCACCATGGAATCATGGAATACCCTGAGCTGGAGGGACCCACCAGGATCACCCAGTCCAACCCCTGTCCCTGCACAGACCCCCCAACAATCCCACCTCAGGCAGCGCTGTCCAAGCTCTCCTGGAGCTCTGGCAGGATTGGGAATGTGCCCATTCCCTGGGGAGCCTGGGCATTACCAGCACCTCTGGGGGAAGCAGAACCTTTCCCTGAGCTCCACCCAACCCTCCCTGGCAGGAGAAGGTGGATGGGATCAGAGCAGGGGAAGCCCCGTGAGGACAGGGGGTGCTGCTCCGTGTTTCCCTCCCCAGGGCAGCCGCTCTCCAGGCCGGGGCAGGGGCAGCTGCGGCCCCGCTGGGTCCCAGCCCCTCCCCGCGGCTGCAGGAGCCGTCTGTGCCCACAGCTCCCTTGGGACACCACGTGTGAAATCCTGCTGGCTCCCATCAGCTGAGGATAACTCATGCTTTTCCTAATTTACACAAACGACACCATTTCTGACACTTTCAGGAGAACCCTCCTTGCTCTCTGCATCTCCTCGAGCAGGAGCCTATCAGCAACTCCATTTTCATTTCCTTCTCACTGCCTGATGATCCACACGGCTTTGCACATCCCTGACATGGCTGGGGGCCAGGGACGGACCCTGGGGATGGCTGGAGATGAGCCAGGGGATTTTGGGATGGAGATCAGGGAGATCAGCACCCAGAGGGTGCTGGCACTGTCCAGGCCCCCCAGGGAATCCCGAGGCTGCCAGAGCTCCAGGAGTTTGGACGCTGCCCCCAGGCACAAGCTGGGATTGTTGGGGTGTCCTGGATCAATGATCCCTGTGGGTCTGACTCAGGTTATGCCAGAAATCCATGGTTCTACAACACTTGCTCTGCTCTGGACAGCACAAGTGAGTGAGAGGAGGCTCTGGGCAGAGATTTGTTCTGCGTGTCTGAGCCTCGGGGGCAGAGCTCAGGTGATTTATGGGGAGCTGGCGGCCCTGCCACGGCCGGTGCTGTGTCATCACAGACAACTTTATTAACTTCCAGCTGCCTCTGCTGCCAGGACACGGGCTGGGAGCGGGGATTTACTGCTGGGCACTAAAACACCACCCAGTCCATCCCTGGGAGGTTCCACTCCAGTGCTGAGGCAGAGATGCTGTGCCCCAGCCGCCGGGTCCAGCAGGGAACAGGGACCAGCAACAGGCACAGGACACTTCCCTTCTCCTCAGCAGCAAAGGCAGCCCACAAACACAACCACAGGATCCCCCACCTTGCAAAAGGGCACCGAGCTCAGCCTGTGACTGGTCCCCCCTTTGCCACCAGCCCAGAGCACTGAGTTCAGTCTTTCCTTGGACACCTCCAGGGATGGGGACTCCACCTGAGAGCCCCTTTCAATGCCTGACAACCCCTTCCATGAGGAAATCCTCCCTGAAGGCAGGCTGCTGGAGCACTGAATGGTCCCAGCCCTGCTGCTGGCAAGGCTCAAGGCTCACTTCCCTGGGTGATGCAGGACATGCTCTGGCCCCAGCAGAGTGCTCAGCTCCCCTGGCACAGGGAAGAGGCACAGAGGGAGTAATTATCTGTTTTCCACATCCTTTGGTTAACGACAAGGGGTGAAATTGGCCTCCTGTACAGATGATTCCATGATCTGATGGAGAGTCACAGCAGAGGGTCTCACCTGCTGCCCAGGTACTGCAGCACCCAGCAGGAATCTGGGGACACTCACTCCAAAAACCTGCTCTGGCCTGTGACTGTGTCATTATGACCGTCCAACCCAGCACTGCCCAGGCCAGTGATGCTGGCTATAAAAATGATTTTTCATTGAGAATGTGCACATATAACCTCACATTATGCTTTAGTTTTAACCAAAAAAAAAATCTAAGGACAAATCTTCAACCTGTGGCTTCCAGTTCTCCTCCTCCCGCACCCTGGCTCAGCTCTTACCTGAGTGCAGCTCCTTCACCAGCGAGGACATGGTGTTGGTGATGGAATCAGCTGCCACCAGCAGGTCGTTGCGAAGGTTCCTCCTCGTACCTGGGGCGGGGCAGACACAGGAATCAGGGTCGGCTGCGCTGCTGCTCCCCTCGTGTCCCCTCGTGTCCCCTCGCTGTCCCCACCTGGGATGGCACCCGGGCACTCCCAGTGCCACCAGGGTGGGAGGGATGAAGATTCACCCTGGCACAGCCCCGTGTCCCGATCGCCTCCGTGACACGGCAGCACCAGGGCAGTGAGAGCCCCCTGCCCGCTCCTGCCGGGGGCACAGCCTCTCTCAGAGCTCTGGGGCTGCAGTGGGATAAAGGCTGCTGGAATTCTCCCTCCTGCACAGCTGGAGGAAGGGATCCCCTTCCTCTGGCTGAGCCACGGCTCTGTGCCTTCCCTGGTGACACCGACCTGCCTGGACACTCCTGGTGAGCCACGGCTGGGCAGCATCACCAGTGACCACCAGTGACCACCTGTGACCACCAGTGGCCCCCCAGCAATGCCAGAACAGGCAGGAGAGCACAGGAGCACGGCTGGCACAGGGATCACCAGGCAGGGCTGCAAGAAGGACGATGCTCGTGGCTTCTTGAAGGCCACCATCCCCTTGGATCATGGGTGTGATCCCTGGAAGGGCTCAAGGCCAGGCTGGATGGGGCTTGGAGCAACCTGGGGTAGTTTCTCTGCCATGAAACAGCTGGATAATGTTACCAAGCCTACCCAGACATCTCCTGGCTGGGATGTTCAATTATTATATTAAGTGAAAAAAAATCTACATTTTGTTCTGTTTCCTGTGTTCTCCACTGGCCTCGGCTTTGCCTGATTTTGTGTGATTAATATGAAATAGCACTAATTGTGCAGATTGCCTTTCCGGAAGGATCATTCCAGGAACATGATTACAGAGTCTGGTCACTATGGTTTTTTCTTGCAGGAGTTCTTTTTGCCCTTGAATCAGCCCCACCGTGGCTGTCACGAGGGGAACATTCCCCCTTTCTGTTGGCAGAGCTGGATCCGAGGATTCCCAAGGGACTGTTTTCTCCTCTTTCAAGATGGTCAACAGCAGAATTGATTTTCTCATTAGCTGGTGGCCTCTGTATCCAAGTATTTCACCCAGAAACCATCAGGGTGTTTTCTTCTAAAGCTGTCATACTCAGTCATCATCCAAGTGTCAATCTTGGTAATCCTCTACTGCGTGGAAGACCAAGAGATCATCTAAGAAAGTAACTTTTCTAATCTCAGGACTGCCAGACCAAGATCTCCGGGTTTCAGTTCTTCAAAGCTTTCCTGCTCCAGAATTTCCTCCACTAATGGGGCAGCTCGGGGAGGGCTCATGCACTGGGAGTAAAAACGAGCCCTTGGTGTCCCTGCCCTCCTGAGCTCACCACAGCCACCATCACATTTTGAAGCATCTGGTGGATATGCTAAAGCTAGCATGAATAACTGAGGTGTTTTTGTTAAGGCAGGATCAGTGTACTGAGGGGTGTCTATGGGTTTGTTCTGGTCCCCTCCACCCAGCCCTGAATGGTTTTCTGCAACACCTGGCTCCTTGCAACACATATTTGAGGTGCTCTCAGGTGTCAAAAACCCAGGAAAACCACAAGTTTTCCCTTTGGGTGATCTCAGCAGGTCCTGACGAAGGGGCAGTCGTTAGGGAGAGGCAGCAATGAGCCCTGGATTGATTCCATCAGCTCGAGCAGCAGCTTGAGGAAGAGCTGCAGAGACGTGGGGGGCGGTTTGCCTTGCCTGGCTTCTGCATCTTCCCAGGAAAAGGCAGATGGACACAGAACAAACAGGGATGCCCAGGGAAGGCTGGAAAATGAGGAAAGATCCAGCACCTTCATGTCCTGCCACAATCATGTGCTCCAAGCAGCAGGGAGGCCATTCCCTCTCTTGGTGCTCCTCAGGAAGGGGGGAGCGATGGAACTCATCCAGTGCATCCTCCCAGGCCTGGCCGGGCTCAGGGCGCTGCTGCCCCATGCCTGGGATCCTGCACAGGGGGAAGGAGAGGCAGCTGCCAAGGAAATCAGCGGGGAGCCCTGGCTGCAGCACCAGACTTGCTGTGGAGATGAAGAGGAGGTGACCACGCAGAGCACCGGGCAGAGCGCTGGCCCGCGGGGGCTGAGGGCTCCTGGTCCTGCTGCGGCACCAAACACCAGCTGAAACTGGCACCAGTGAGCGTTCACTGGTGCTCCTGCTCCTCTGCTGCCATTTTACAGCCTCTTCCCTCACCTCCTCCTGGCAGCAGCTCCTCTAGGCAAGGGCAAAGGTCATCCAGAAGGATATGTGCACGGAGCACTGATAAATACAAATTGTTACCTAAAACCTGTTCGGTTTGGAGGTGCAGTGTCGGCTCTGGGAGGTTCCTGTCTGTGTTTGGCCTGTTTGGAGAAGGAACCTGTTCACCTGACAAAGGGATTTGATGCTTCCATTCACAATCTTCCCTCCCTGGAATGAGAAACCACCTCCAGCCCCTGACTCCACCTGAGGTGACCTGCCAGCTGTTAAAGAAACCAAGCAGCTCTGCACCAGGTGAGGGCTCTTGCAAAGCACGTGATTCCCAGCAGGATTTCCCAGGGAGCACCACGAGGTCCACAGGGATAATCACAGAAATATTCAGGTGGGAAAACACCTCTGAGATCATCAAGTCCAGCCTTCCTGGACTGCTGTTCATCCCTTGGCTCTGGGACATGGGTGAGTCCTCTCCAAGGCCTTATGGACAGCAGAATTCTCTGTCCTTTCTCTTGCTGGCAGAGAGAAGAACATCAAGGACAGGTGGATGTCCAGCTTCCAAGGGGAGATGCCCAATAAGAACCTCCATGTCTGCCAGAGACTGGGAAGATCAGGCCCTGCTGCTGTTTTGCCCCAGGCTCCATATTCCAGGATTCTCCTGGAGCATTAAAGATGAAAAGCTCTGGATCAAGACGAGCCAACAAGGAGAAAAGGAGAAATCCCTTGTGTTTTCTTTGTGTTTTTTTCCTTGCAGCTCAACCATGAGGTTTGTAAACACGACAGGTTTGTGAGGTTCTATTCTTAAATTATTTGTGGGTGTAGCTTCCCTTTGGGGAAGATCATCACAGAAATTAACTTCACTAAGTTGAAAAGATTCAAAATATGCCTCCAAATTTGGTCCAGGGCGCAGGAAAGGGGTTTGTAATGATTGCCTCGACATGGTGTGTGCTGTACACGAGATCAGGGAATGGTTTGGGTGGCAAGAACCTTAAAGATCATCCAGTTCCAAAACCTTCATGGACACATCCCACTGTCCCAGGCTGCTCCAAACCCCATCCAGCCTGGCCTTGGGCACTGCCAGGGATGCAGGGGCAGCCCCAGCTGCTCTGGGCACCTGTGCCAGGGCCTGCCCACCCTGCCAGGGAACAATTCCTGCCCAAGATCCCTTCTCCTCGCCGCGGCGGCCCGGGGGTGGTCACCTTGAGCGAAGGCGTCGTGCACGTCGCCGCCGAGCGCCGCCAGCGTGTCCTGGGCTCCGTGCGTGGGCGTGGAGCCGGCCGAGGCCGAGCGCACGGGCACGGCCGGGGGGCGGCCGTGGGTGGGCGAGGGCTGGGCCGAGCCCGTGGCCTGCGCCTGCGGAGACACAGAGAGCCCTTGGCCAGGGGCCCGTGGGCTCCGGGCCACGCTGAGCACGGCTCTGCGGAAAC
>VWYI01025252.1:33717-62221 GCA_013399455.1 Anthoscopus minutus | reverse complement strand
TTTAAATATTCATATATTTATACATATATACTTATATATTTATATAAAATAGATTTACATATTTATATATTTCAATACATTTTATATGTTAAAAAATATTTATACGTCGCGTATATTACATATATTTATATATTACATATGTAGATATTGAATATATTACATATATAGACCCCAGAGAAAGCCAGGGTCCTGCAGGGCTCAGGGGAATTCCCTGCAGGACTCACCTGGCCAAGCCCCCAGGGCTGCAGGGGCTCTGGGGTCAGCCGGGGGCCAAGGATGGGGGAGAGGGGCAGGGCAAGGTCAGGGGCACAGGACAGGACTGGCATGGGGTTATTGGCTCTGTGCCCCCAAAAACGAGCCTGGGTTTGTACCCCTGCGTGGTGCCTACGGGCCCTGGCTGCGCTTTAAGGACCTTTGCAGGAGAATCCCAGAATGGTTTGGGTGGGAAGGGAGCTCAGAGCCCACCCAGTGCCACCTCTGCCATGGCAGGGACACCTCCCACTGTCCCAGGCTTCTCCAGCCCCAGGGTCCAGCCTGGCCTTGGGCACTGCCAGGGATGCAGGGGCAGCCCCAGCTGCTCTGGGCACCTGTGCCAGGGCCTGCCCACCCTGCCAGGGAACAATTCCTGCCCAAATCCCATCCAGCCCTGCCCTCTGCCACTGGCAGCCATTCCCTGGCTCCTGTCCCTCCATGCCTTGTCCCCAGTCCCTCTCCAGCTCTCCTGGAGCCCCTTCAGGCCCTGGGGAGGCTCTGAGCTCTCCCTGGATCCTTCCCTTCTCCAGGTGAGCACCCCCAGCTCTCCCAGCCTCTCCCGCTGCTCCCGGCTGTGCTGTCCCCTGGCCCTGCATCCCCCCGGGGCTGAGGGCCTGGAGCTGCCCAGCCCCGGGGCCACTCCCGGCCTTTGTGCCTTTGGTTTGTGGCCTTTTTTTGAGCCAATTCATGATTTGCTCCCGGTGACGTGTGGCTGTTACCGGGGCAACACGGCCAGGGAGTGGGGATGGTGCGGTGACACTGCTGGGGCTGGGCATGGTGACACTGCTGGGGCTGGGCATGGTGACACTGCTGGGACTGGGTATGGTGACACTGCTGGGACTGGACATGGTGACACTGCTGGGACTGGGTATGGTGACACTGCTGGGACTGGACATGGTGACACTGCTGGGACTGGGTATGGTGACACCACAGCATCCAGCACAGACTGGCCATGGTGACACTGTTGGGACCTGCGCAGTGACACTGCCAGCACCTCTCACAACGGTGACACTCTCAGCATCCTGCACAGCAGTGACACCATCAGCACCCCTGATATGGTGACACTGCCAACACCCTGTGCATGGTGACACTGCCAGGACCCCCAACATGGTGACACTGCCTACACCCTGTGCACGGTGACACTGCTGGCACCCCAGACATGGTGACACTGCCAACACCCTGTGCATGGTGACACTGCCGGCACCCCAGACACGGTGACACTGCCGGCAGCCCCGTGCCAGGTCCCCAGGAGCAGATGCTGCCCAGGGTGGCCCCACAGCCCCACGCTGATGTTTGTGCTAACACGGAAACGCGGCCGCGCGGAAAATTGTCATTGTGAAACCCCATCAGCAGCTGGGGACTCAGACACGTGAGGGACACGTGAGCCACCTGTCCCTGGGCCACAGCCTCCGAGGGGAGCAGCGCTTTTCCAAGGGAAAGTCACTCGAACTGGCGTGTGCCACACCAGCAGCTTCCCTCCCCTGCACCCAAACTCCACATCCAACCCCGAACACCCACCTGAAATCGCGCACAGAAACGCAAGCGTGTCTGGGTTTGCATAAATTTGTGGCAAAAGGTGCCCACGCCTGGAGTGCTCCCAGAGCAGCCCGTGGGACAATGACAGGGACAACGGCAGCTGTCACCTGTCCCATGCCTCTGGTTTGGTGGAACTGGCTCTGTCCTCCCCCTCCTCCTCCTCCTCCTCCTCCTCCCAGGCTGAGCCTCAGCAGCTGCTCAGAGGAGGGGCCACCGCCCATGAAGATGGAACAGAGAAGGAACCCAGCCCTAACTCCTGCATCAGAGATGGTCCAGCACCAGAGCTGGCCCTCCCCCAGGAGGGAGCCAGAGGAAGGGCTGGGAATATTTACTGGTTTGGATATTTTCTGTTTTGAAGCTCGTCCCCCAGATCTCACCTTGTGTCAAGGGACGTCAGCACGTGCTCCTGTCACCCCTGGAGACTACAGGTGGTGGCAGGTGCAAGAAAAGGAAAAGTCCCAGAGCTTTTGTTGTTTAGAATCCCAGAATCACTGAGGGTGGAAAAGATCATCGAGTCCAAGCTGTGCCCAATGCCCACCTTGTCCCCAGCTCAGAGCCCTGAGTGCCACCTCCAGCCCTTCCTTGGACACCTCCAGGGATGGGCACTCCAAACTTCCCTGGGCAGCCCCTGCCAAGGCCAGATCATGATCCAGGTGGAGAGGTGAGAGCTCAGCTCCTGGAGTCAGATCTCTGTGCTGACTGTCCCAAAACACATCTGCCTGAACTGTGAGGGGACAAATTTTACATCATGTGACAGCTCAGCCCAGCTCATGCGTCCCCACCTCGGCCACAGTGGGCTTTGCAGATCATTGAATCCCAGAGTGGTCTGGGTTGGGAGGGAGCTCAGAGCCCACCCAGTGCCACCCCTGCCCTGGCAGGGACACCTCCCACTGTCCCATATGCTCCAGCCCCAGGGTCCAGCCTGGCCTTGGGCACTGCCAGGGATGCAGGGGCAGCCCCAGCTGCTCTGGGCACCTGTGCCAGGGCCTGCCCACCCTGCCAGGGAACAATTCCTGCCCAAATCCCATCCATCCCCCTGTCCCATCACTCCAGGTGTGCTCACTCCTTGGACCAAGGGACACCGTGACCCCCAGACATGCCCAGGCTGGCAGTGCCCACTCCAATCAGATCCGGGCAAGAGCAAATCTTTTCATCGCCAACATCTCTCTTTCAGACTCACAGTCTGCACTGATGTTCTTGGAGAAAGTGCCCAAGCAGTTGAATTTTTCATTTTCATCGTTCTGAACCGCTGGGCAGCAGCTGGCTGGGCTGATTTGCATTCCACGGCCAGGGGAGCAGCGTGGCGAGGGTTCCTGGAAATCCCAGTGACTGTGAGAGCAGCCTGTGAGGTCACAGCACATCCTGGGGGGATGGGACAGGCCTGGGGACAGGCCTGGGGACAGGCCCGGGGACAGGCCCGGGGGCAGGCCCGGGGGCAGGCCCGGGGACAGGCCCGGGGACAGGCCCGGGGGCAGGCCCGGGGACAGGCCCGGGGACAGGCCCGGGGACAGGCCTGGGGACAGGCCCGGGAACAGGCCCGGGAACAGGCCCGGGGACAGGCCCGGGGACAGGCCCGGGGAGGGGACACCGAAGCTGCGGGCTCAGCCGAGCCCTGCACATCGCCTTCCTAGAAACCCGCGCTGGCCCGGCCTCCAGGGATGGGCACTCCACCCCTGCCCTGGGCAGCTGTGCCAGGGTTTGAGCACCTTTCCACGCAGGAATTGTTCCCAGTATCCAACCTGAGCCTGCCCTGCAGCTTGTGAGGCCCAGCAGCCCCTGGAGCTGAGGCTCTCTGTGGATCTGGGGCTGCTGGAGCCAGCCTGTGCCAGGGCTCTTGGTTCAGCATCTCCGGTCCCTGGCACAGCTGAGCTCAGCTCTGCTCCTCCATGGAGCTCCCAGGCTGGGAAACGCCAGGATGCCTTTTGTAAACAGAGCTGAGGTAAAGCTGAGCACATTTGAAAACTCCTCTCTGCCTCTGTTTTGGAGCTGCAGCCACAGAAAACCCAGGAATTACTGGTTCTTTGCATGTCCTTCCTGGAAACTGCACCGGGGAGGACGCAGAAGATGGATTTCCATTTAGAAAAACCACGAAGGAAACCTCTGACCTGGCTCCTGAAATGTTTGGGAGCCAACTTTGATTTATTGTCCCTGGCTTATGGAGTCCTGTATACAAGAGCTGTGAGGTTTCACCTAAAATGCCATTTCCAGGGAAAAGAGGCCAAGCTGTGCCCTGAGCACGGATCAGCTCCAGGGAAAGGCTTGGATGGAAGGGAAGCAGTGCCCACAAGAGCTTTCAGCAGCTCTCCAGGACGCTGGTTCAGCATCACCTCCCTCACCCCAGCAGCTGAGCTGAACCCTCTGGGGAGCTGCTGCCAAATCTCCTACAACCACTGGGACAGAGGAAAGTTTTAAAGGAGAATGGGATGAAAAAAGCCTTCAAAAATTTGGGCTGGAAGGAGTCTTGAGGGGTTTTTGGAGCAAGGTCACCTCCAAGGTGCTGTTCAGGCTCCTATTCAGCTGCTTTTTGAAAGCCTCCCGAAGGAGACCTCACCACCCCTCTGGGCAGCCTACTGCAGAGTTCAGCCCCTCTCATGGCAATTCCTGCCCCAAATCCAGCCAGAAGCCCAAATGTGTGACCATACACCCCTGGAAAGGGGCTGGCTCTGCTTCCTCCTGGGTCAGGCACAGCTGGATTTCCCTTGGATTTCCCTTGGATTTCTCCTGGATTTCCCTTTTGCCTCCTCCTCTCCAACAGCTCCTGCAACACTTTTAACACCAGTTTGTGGGACATGGACACTGCAAAAGCTGCCACAGAGAGAGACAGGATCCCCAGCCCTTAGAGGTTCCCAAAGCTGTGTGAAGCCAGAATTCACCTGATCTAGCGCCAGCAGCAGTCCTGCTTGGAATTGTGGAATCATGGAATTGTTTAGGTTGGGGAAGACCTTTAGTTGAGCTCAATCATCAAGTTCATCTGCTTCAAGGGGAGAGTTGAACCAAAGACCCCTGAACCTACAGGTGCTCAGTGAGAAACTCAGAAATCCATAGACACTGATTTTATCACAGAAACATCCCAGACTGGTTTGGGTGGGAAAAGACCTTAAAGCCCATCCAGTTCCACCCTCTGCCAGGGGCAGAGACACCTCCCACTGTCTCAGGGCGCTCCAAGCCCTCTCCAGCCTGGCCTTGGGCACTGCCAGGGATGCAGGGGCAGCCACAGCTGCTCTGTTCCACTGAAATATGGAGCTTCTTCCTAGGGACAGATTAAAGCGAAATGGATCTTGCACACACAATAACCCAAGAGCCAGCAGGTTTCAGATAAGCAGTTTAGACAAGTAAACATCTCATCATGCCCCAAATACTGCAGAAAATGCAGCACAAACAGACCAAAGTGGAGAACATGAACATGTGGCTTGTGCCTCTCAGCTGCGGCTGCGTGTCCCCGCTGTGGGATTCCAGCAGAGGATTCCTGGCAGCCCAGGAAGGCAGGGGAATCCAGCAGCAAGTGCAGTGCCTGGGTTCCTCGTGCACACCTCACTCTGAGGCTGACTCCCCTCTCCCATCCTTTCCTACCAAAGGAGGGCCTGGCCCCTGAGCTCAGCTCAGGAGTCACAGGGCTCCAGCTGGAAAGCTTTTATCACATTCCCTGCCCGTGAATATTCCAGGGGCTTTCCTAAGGAAAAATAGCATCTTCTGGCCCAGATGCTCTCCCCATGCCCAGGGCTGGGGACACACACTAAGCCAAGCCCTCAGACCCAGCACTGCCCTTGGCTCTCTCTGTGGCTCCTCTTGCTCTGCCCTCAGGCTCTCCATGAGGGAAAAACCTTCCCTGGCAGGGTGGGCAGGCCCTGGCACAGGTGCCCAGAGCAGCTGGGGCTGCCCCTGCATCCCTGGCAGTGCCCAAGGCCAGGCTGGACCCTGGGGCTGGAGCAGCCTGGGGCAGTGGGAGGTGTCCATGCCCAGGGTAGGGGTGGAAGGAGATGAGATTTAAGATCCCTTCCCACCCAAACCCTTCCAGGCTTTGCTGACTCCATGACCAGACTATCACAGTAGCAACACGCTGGAGGGCTACAGAAAACTCACAGCTCTTGCCACTAAACCACCACCAAACCCTGTGTTTTCTGTTGTTCCAGGGGCAGTTCCTGCAGAGCTGTGGGAGCTGCTGTTGAGCAGGTGAGGCACGGGGATGGACAGGACCAGAACGTGGCTCGAAGGAAACGCCTCGGCCCCCGCCGGGTCTGCTCCTCACAATCCCCTCTGGCAGGTGTTTATGCACAGCTGAGAAACCTCCCCAGGCAGGCTGTCCTCAGCTCTGCAGGGAGCTGGCAGCACCTGGGGCTGGTGGCAAGGGCAGCCCCTCTCTCCTCTGCCACTGGCTTTGCTGTGCCTGGAGATGCCTAAACCTGCTCTGTGGCCCCTGCTCCAGCTCCTTCAGCACTGCTGGGTGAGCAGAGCTTTGGCAGGATGAGCTTCCTCTCCAGCCTCATTGGGACTTCACAGAATCCCAGAAGGGCTGGGCTGGGAAGGGACCTTAAAGCTCACCCTGTCCCAAGCCCTGCCAGGGACACTTTCCACTGCCCCAGCCCTGAGCCCCATCCACCTGGGCCTGAACACCCCCAGGGATGGAGCAGCCACCGCTTCCCCAAACATCCCTGCCATTTTTCATAGAACATCACAGCAGTTTAGGCTGGGAAACACCTCAGCTCTGAGTTCTCATCCTCATCTCCAAAGCCCCAGCAATTTCCCCCTGCCTGATGCCAAGAGCAAATCCAAGTCCCTCGCAGGAAGGCTGAATAGTAATTAATTCAGGACAGAAATAATGAACTACAGAGGAATTTCAATTTACACGTCTTTCTATTTTAACAGAAAACCCTTGACAACTGATTTTGGAAAAAACTTCTCCAACCACATTTAAACCTCCTTTGCATGAGGCTCATCCAGCCTACGCTGCTCGGGCTGCAAGGGAGGGAGCAGGAGTTTGTTCTGGAGTGTCTGCACTCAGGATGGAGCAGGAGTTTGCAGTGTCTGCACTCAGGGGATGGGGCAGGAGTTTGCAGTGTCTGCACTCAGGGGATGCTCCCCCTTGGCTGCTTTTCCCTGCACACAGGGACTGGCTGGCTTTGGGCTGTGACAGAAGCTGGAATGCTGCTGGGCCGGTTGGTGCAGGACGTGGTTCTTGTCCTCACAGCTCTGTGAGGCTCAGGGTGGTGCTGGAAGCGCAGTGACACCACAGGGCACCTCAGCCAGCACCGCCTGCAGGCCCCAAATCCCATTTCTGGGAGCCCCAGCCCCGCTCCACAGCCTCTCCCGCAATGAACATCACGACCATGGTCACAGGGCTGCAATTTCCCTGTGAGGTATTTCTCCAGGATTTGGGGATCTGTTGCCATTTGCCTTTTCTTCTTTTTTTTTGTCAGTAATTTAACAATTATTTACGTTAACCAGGAAGGGAGGAGAAGCCCTTCCAGAGCTGCACATGAAACTGCTGCTGCTGCTGCCTGAATAATTCCAGCTCAATCGAAGTGTGTGCTAAAAATAATCCAACCCCCTCCCTGCACACACTCTTTGAGGGAAATATTTAAACCAGAAAACAAGGCCCCTAAATCAGCCCCCCCAGCTGGGGCTGTTAACCCGATTGTTGCAGGGAAATTGAATTTCCCCGTCCTCCGTGGGCTCTGGGCTCCAGCCGCCTCCCGGAGCGAGCACGCCAAGGAATACATGAAAGGCTCATTAGTGGGGAAGGCTAATAACCTTTCTGAGGCATTAATAAAATCCCCTAACGCAGGGACAGTTTCATGGCAACGGAGGCACGGCAGCAGGGTGTCCTGTCCCTGTCCCACCGAGCCCCGGTCTCCCCTGGGGGCTGCGGTGGCACCGGAGCACGAGGACAGAGCCCATCCCTGGCATGTTCCCCCAGGCAGGGGCACACGCTGCTCCAGGACACGGGACAGGAAAAGCTGGGTGTGCTGTGACCCCCCCCGACATCCACACAGACTGACCAAGCTGGGCACACAAAATACAGATGGAGAGAGGGCTGGGGGCGTGGGGGATGCACTGCAGACACAAACAGCAGCCTGCACCACGCCTGCTTGGACAGCAGCAGGAATTTCTGCATGGAAAGGGAGCTCAAGCCTTGGCAGGGGCTGCCCAGGGAGGTTTGCAGTGCCCAGCCCTGGAGGTGTCCAAGGCCTGGAGGTGGCACTCAGAGCTCTTGGGGAGAGTGGGGACTGGGCACAGCTGGGACTGGATGGGCTGGGAGGGATTTTCCAGCCTGAATGGTTCTGGGATTCTGCACTGTGGTTTGGATCCCTGCCAGCTCCCCAGCCAGGGATACTCCTGATCCTGCCCAGGTGAGGGGATCACTGCATGGCCCACGGCCTCTCCCACAAAAACCTCACTTGGAACTGTGCAGAGCAGATCATTAACCAGACACAGCAGGGCTGGGCTGGCACCCACGGGGCCACACCGAGGGGAGGAGAGGGGCCCTGGCTGCACAGGGAGCCTTTGGCTCTCCGTCAGTGTGAATACAGGGCTGGCTCACCTGGGGACAGGTGACATCTGTGTCCTGGGGCTGTGCAGGGACTGGCACCCCCGAGGCTCCTTCTGCCCCACCATCAGTGCTGAATGAAAGGATGAGCTCCTGTGCCCGTGCCAAGGGAGGGTCCCCGGCCATCGCTCCCCAGGCAGAGCCTCCGAGCATCCGGGCAGGAGCCCAGGAGCTGGGCAGGGCAGGAGTGAGGCAGGAGCAGGAGCGGGGTAGGAGCAGGAGCGGGGTAGGAGCAGAGGAAGGAGCGGGGCAGGAGCAGGAGCGGGGTAGGAGCAGAGGAAGGAGCGGGGCAGGAGCAGAGGAAGGAGCGGGGCAGGAGCAGAGGAAGGAGCGGGGCAGGAGCAGAGGAAGGAGTGGGGCAGGAGCAGAGGAAGGAGTGGGGCAGGAGCAGAGGGAGGAGCGGGGCAGGAGCAGGGGAAGGAGCGGGGCAGGGGAAGGAGCAGGGCAAGAGCCGGGCAGTGGCAGGGCAGGAACCGGCACTCCCCTGCCAGGGGCTCGGCGCATCCCCGGCAGCCGCGGGCATTACTCAGCTCTTTTCTGCAATTCGCTTTTTCAGCTTTAATTGCGACGCGGATAAACCCGGCCCTCCAGGCCAGCTGTGCCTGCAGGCGCGCCTGGGCTGCCAGCCGTGTCCCCAGGGAAGGTGTGGGGACAGCAGCGTGGCCAGCCGTGTCCCCAGGGAAGGTGTGGGGACAGCAGCGTGGCCAGCCGTGTCCCCAGGTGGGTGGGAGCTGTCGCTGCGCTCCCAGCGCTGCCTCCCGGCCCCTTCCCCGCACATCAGGCACAAGTCCCGTGCCCGTGCCGGGCGTGCTCCCCGCAGGATTGCACACCGTGCTTGCCCCCGGGCGGAGGCCGATCCAGCCTGGATTGTGACACGGAAAAGGGGGAGAAAGCTGGGAAAGCACCACCTGGCTTTTGCGATGGTCAGAGCGGGGAGCATCCATGTTTTGCAGCAGCCAAGCCCTTTTCTCGCTACAGAGATGTGCTGGGGATGGCAGCTCCTGCCTTTCCCTCCGGAGGGTTCCCTGGCCGTGCTTTGCCACCGCTGGGCTTTTCCTGCCCCCAGCCCCCCGTGCCCCCAGCCCCACCGAGCTGTTTGAACTCCTCATTCATGGAACGCTGTTTGTTTTCATTCCTCTCTATCCCCCCAGCTGCGGGACCGAGAGCAGGGATCAGGAAACAATAAAATCTCGGTTACCACACAGAATGCCGCCTTTTCCCTGGCTCCTTTCAAAGCCTGACATTTTTGCTTTCATCCGCCATTTCCACAGTTCTGGGCCATGTGCTCCCCCCTTGAGCAGCGGGGCCTCACGTGGGGGTCCCGGAGCTGCGCTCAAGATGGACCAGATTGTTCCATCGGCACCGCCTTCCCAGGACTCCTACGGCTTCAATTCCCACCCTGGTCCGCCACCGGCTTGGATTACAGAGGCTGAAAGCCAGTGTTATCTTTCAAAATTATTCCAGTTTTGTTTTCAGGCTTCTCGCTTGGCACTTCCCTGCCTTTGGCTCATCGCTGGGAAGCTTTTCCCAGAGCTGGAGGGGCTGCAGGAGCAAAACCTCTGATTCTGCAAGCATCCAATGCGAGCCGCAGATTTCTCAGTCCTGGGATTTCCTTGCATTCATGGGGTAGGGGAAGTGCTGCGGGTCCGATTTCCCTGTCCTTAAAAAACAGCCTGGGAATTTCATCCAGGCTGAAGGGCAGCAGAGCAAAGAGAGTGTCCCCACTCCTGCTGTTCAGACAGGGCAGGGAAGCCATCTCCTTGCCCAGACAACATCAAAAGCTCGGATTCATGGAATCCTGGGATGTGTTGGGTGGGAGGGAATTTAAATCCCACCCAGTGCCACCCCTGCCCTGGCAGGGACACCTCCCACTGTCCCAGGCTGCTCCAGCCCCAGGGTCCAGCCTGGCCTTGGGCACTGCCAGGGATGCAGGGGCAGCCCCAGCTGCTCTGGGCACCTGTGCCAGGGCCTGCCCACCCTGCCAGGGAACAATTCCTGCCCAAATCCCATCCAGCCCTGTGGGAATGGCTGTGGGAAGCCATTCCCTGTGTCCTGGAACTCCAGGCCCTTGTGACAGCATATGGGCTCCAAATCTACGCTGGATGTGTCCATGCAGGGAAAGGGGCTGCTCTTGCTCCAGCCTTTTCCAGCAAAGCTGCAAAAGGAATTGGGGCAGGCAATGCCCGGTGGTGGTAAGGGTGGAGGAGGAGCTGCAGAGCCCCCAGCCATGGCAGGAGGGCCAGGCAGGACTTGGTGACACCGTGTCACCCATGGGGAGAGCCCTGTGCTGCACCATTTCCATGATCACCTTTTTCCCCATGGTGCTGAGGAGCAGAACTGCTGCTGGCTCCGGGGCAGGACTCGGGGCCTGCGCTGATGGGAACCAAAGAGCTTTGCAGGTAAGGACCAGAACTAATGGCTTTGATCAGATGCAGCTTTTTAAAAGCCACCTTTGGAATTCCTCCTGGGCAAGAAGAGCTCAGGCCCACAGACAGGTTTGCACAGGAAGCCCGGAGCAGGCTGGGGCATGCGGCTCTCCAGCAGCCCCAGCTCGGGGAACAAGCACACAGACCCACAACAAAGAAGTACCTTGGTAATCCGGGATGAGCTGTGCTGCCTTTTCACAGCGTGGAAAAAGAGCTCGAGGCTTCTGGGGGCCGGGGGACACAAAAAGAGACACATGCAGGAGCCCCCAGCTGAGCAGCACGACCGAAGCGTGAAGGGGCCGGGACAGCCGTGGCCTGGGACACACACAGGGACACGCCGGGACAGCAGGCAGGGAGGGATGGGCTGTCTGAAAGGATCACTTGTGACCGTGAGACAGAGGCGTGAAATCTCCCAGCCACCACGCAGAGCCCTCAGCCCCTGCTGGGAGCAGGAGCCACCGGGGAGGGACCTGCCCCCTGTTTGGGTTTGCTCTCTCTAGGGTCTGCCAGCACAGGTGTGATCCGTGGCTCTGCATCCTCGGGAAAGAGAGGGGAAAATGGGTTCTGCTGAAAGACAACCTTCCCGGAGGAATTCCTCAGGGATCCATCCACTTCATATTCTAATTACGTGCACAGAAATAGCCGGCTCTGATGACACTTCCTGATGACACAAAGGTTAGGATGAGTCATTAGCACAGAGAGTCTCACACGCTCCCGAGGCTCCGGAGGCTGGCGTGGGGAGCACTCACGATCCAGGGGCTGGGTGCCCACGGCATGGCAGGGGCTGGCAGGGATCCCAGCTCCATCTCCAGGGCAGCCCCAGGCACAGTCTGGAGGCGCTGCCATGAATCCATCCTCATCCCAAAGCCCTGCAGAGAGTGTCTGGTCAGTCCAGCCAGAGAGAGGAACTTGAAATGGAGAAGGAGAAATCAAGGTGGAGACACAAACTCTGTTCTCCACCTCAGCAGAAGTAAAACCAGGATCTCAAAAGGAGCGGATCCCTGGGATAAATGATATGGACAAAGGCTGCCAGTGGGATGAAGTAGCACAGCAAGAAAAGGAGCCCCTGTTTAGGCACAGACACCAAGGTTCAAAGTGAAGTTCAGCATCTTTGGAGGATTTCAGCTCCAGCTGGGTTTGCCAGAGCTCCCCTGGGAACTCTGCAAGTGTTTTCTCTTGCCAGTGCACCAGACCCCGCTCAGGATCAGCACCTGGGCCTCCTCAGGATGGTGACAAGGATGAAGTCACAGCTGCTGGGGCAAATCCTCATCACCCAGGGAGCAGCACTTGTGTCCTCCTCAGACAGCAGCCCAGAACCTCAGTATCAGCACATGGTCCTCTGCAAACACTCATCTCCAAAGGCAGCAGAATGGGGAACTTGGACCCAAGAGCCCCTGGAGAGATGCCTGAAGAGTTTTTTGGCCTATTGAAATCCATTTTTAATAAATCTTGATGTAACAGGGAAATTCCAGCACCATAATAGCATTTTCTGGGATAATCATAAAAGGAAAAGCAGAATGAGCTGGGAAGCTCATATCAGTCGAAAATAGGAAAAAGAACAGAAGAGCTGAGAGGAGACTGGAACAGCAAAAAATGACAGGGTTGGTATCAGGAGCTTTTGGTGGCTGTGGCAAAGGGAAGTGGAGCTGGGAGCACCGAGGGTGCTGAGGAGGAGAGGGGAAGACCAGAGCCAAACACTTCTAGAGAGCACACTGCAACACAGGCAGCGAGGAGAAGCTGCTCAGAGGGAGGAAGAGCCAAGCAGAGGCATCAGTTAAAGATTTGAAATGACCTGGGGACATCCCCCTTCTCAGGCACCCAGAGGCTGGGAAGAGCTGACTCAGCTGCTGCAGGTGGACGCGCTCACAGGATGGAAATGCAGAATGCAGAGATGGGCAAGGCAAGGTGAAATTAAACCCAGCTGAGGCCAGACATCAACATCCTGGGCTGGAGACAACGTGGTCTTCAGCAGCCTGGGGTGCAGCACTGGCAGGAATGGGAATTCAAAGCGACAGAGCCTTTGTGCCACCACATTCCCACCACAGCACCGGGATATTCCTGGTTCAAACAGTGACTACTGAATGCAATTGTACTGGATTCAAAACCTGAATTAACCAGGGGAACTGGCTTGGGGAAGTTTTTATACAAAACTCCCATTTCCTGCATTTAGAAATTTCCAATTTCTACACAAAATTGGAGAAGTGCATAAAAAGCAGTGGTAGTGGAGCAGTTGTCTTCCTGAGGAATGGAAATGTTTCAGTCACTCTGAAAAGGCTGCTTTGAGGAAAAACCACCTGATTCATGGAAAGAAAGATGACAAAACGGCACATTATTGTTCATTTCAAGAGAGAAGAGGCTGAGCACAGTGACACCTAATTACTGCACAGTCTGAAATCTCTGAGCTTGCAACTCCTGTGTTACTCCCAAAGCTGGAAGGAAACCACCCAGAAAAGGGCTGGGCAGGGAAGGAATCATTGGGGCTGGGAAATCCCTCCCAGAGCATCGAGTCCAGCTGTGCCCAATCCCCACCTTGTCCCCAGCCCAGGGCACTGACTGCCACATCCAGGCCTTCCTTGGACACCTCCAGGGGTGTTCAGATCTCCAGAGATCCGTGCCACCTGCAGGAGAATCACCTGGAAGAGCTCTCCAGAGCCGGCTCAGGGGCGGCCACGACACTGCAGCACGTTTGGGATGCTCTGCGCTCCTGCAGGGACCCATGGCGGCTCCCGGGGGAGGCAGGGAGGGAGAGAGGGAGGGAGGGAGAGAGGGAAGAGTAATTCTGGCTCCAAACTGAGCCCCCGGGACTCCTCTGACGTGTGTGGAGGAAAAAAGGTGTGGAGTCATCCTGGGGGAGAGCGGTGCGGGGTGGTGATGGAAACAACCGCGAACTGCGCCCGAGGATTAATCATTAATTAATGATGTGGCTTCAGCTGCTGGGAGGGGAGAAAACACTGGCTGGATTCACAGCATTGCTCAGCTGTTGTTTAAAGCCAGGGCTGACACGCCAGGGAGGAAGTGTGAAAGCAACTCCAGGGTTCTGCAGGACCTTGAAAACTGCAGCTCGAGGTTTGAGCCAGTTGGAAAAGAGGAGGGAGCCAGTGAAGGCAGAATGTGGGTGAGGACAGAAAACTCAGGAAAATATTTAAATTCCTCGTGGCTTCCATCATTTCCTGGATGGAATGTTTTCCCAATATTTGATGCAGTCCTCAAGGACTCTGGAGAAGGTGCTTGGGAAGTCATGTGCTGGAGATGAACACTGCCCAGGCAGGTATTGCTGTAGCCCATCCTGATGCCAGAACAGCTGGAGCTGTGCCGTGGCCATGGCTGGGCCAGGTGTGATCCAGGGAATGCGGCTCTGGCTGCTCTGGGGTCCTGGGGCTGGCCTGGGACAGAGGCTCTCAGAGCACAGAGCACACACAGCTCCACGAAATGCCACCTGCAGGGCAGGGACAGGAGCTGCTGGGATGGGGACAATCCTGGGAAAATCCCACATTATCCAGGAGGGACGAGGGCCCCAGTGGCTCTGGCAGTGCTGGCACAGGCACCAGGAGCTGCAGCGGGAAGGGCAGCAGCTCCTGGAGTCAGGACACGGAGTCACAAAGTGTGATCACCCCCTTCCTCAGCTGAACCCATCACCAGGCCCCAAATCCTCCCTTCTGGGGTTTGTGGGAGGCTTTGAGCAATGAAAACTGTGGGCAGTGAGCTCTGGTGGAGAGGCCCCAGTGCCTCTGCCTGAGGCTGAGCTCTGGGGGCTTGGAGGTGGCTCCAGGAGGCACGGAACCATCCCAGCAAAGCTCAGTGAGAAAGGACCTCAAAACTCCTTCCATCCCACCCCTGCCCTGGCAGGGACAGCTCCCAGTGTCCCAGCTGCTCCAGCCCCAGGGTCCAGCCTGGCCTTGGGCACTGCCAGGGATGCAGGGGCAGCCACAGCTGTGCCAGGGCCTGCCCAGTGCTGGTGACACTGGTGGCTTCCTGGCTGTGAGCTGGCTCATGTCCAGCTGCTCACCCAGGCCAGGGCCAGCCTCCTGCCTCCCTGAGCAGCTGGGAATGCAGGTCCTGCTCCTCAGGAAGCTCTGTCATCACCATTGTGAGAAACGTGGCCACCCCCAGCTTTGGTGGCCTCTGATGGTTCCAGGGTTTGTGCTGCACCTTCTCACCCCCAGCCTCTCCCAGACTAAAGACCTAAATCCACAGAGAGTCACACTCCAGCTTGTTTTCAGTTGTGAAAATGGGCACAGAAGGCAAAATGTTCTTCCCTGTTCCAGCTGAAACGGATCAGACATGGAATGTGTCAGCTCTGGCTGCTCTTCTCCCTGCACCAGCGGGGAGCACCCAGCTCTCCTCCAAGACACAGATATGGAAGGGGCTGCCCTGGGACCAAACTACAGATCCTGCATGGTGGGAAGGGCCTGGGAATTGCCAGATCCGTGTCAGACCTGAGCTCTGCAAAGCCCCGAGCCCGAGAACATCCCGGGCTCTGAGGGTGATGCTGCTGTGGCCCAGCACAGGGGTGTGCAGCAGGGACAGAAGGAAACCTCTCTGGCCACAAAGTCTCTCAGCAAACTGTTGCTTTCATGAAGATAAAATGACAGAAAATGAAGGAGGGAAAGCCCCAGAGGTGGGTCCTGGGCAGCACCACTGAGCCCAGGGGCCTCACTTTGCTGCTCCAGTCTCTGTCTCCTTCCAAATAAAGGAACCCTGGTCAATGCTGGGATGTTCATCCACAGCTGACAGGCACAGCCACAGCACTAAAAATAGATCTTCAGCAAGATGGATCACTCACTGGCCACGGCCTGGCATGATAAATGCAGTCCTAACAGGATCAAGAAATGTGGATTTTGCTCTCAATAAACTTAAACCTAACCATTGAATGATGAAACATGTGCACGGTTTGATTTCTGTACCTACAAATTTTCCCTGAATAAAGTGGTTAAAACAGATTAAATGAGAAATGAGGAGTTTGATGAGCAGGGCAGGGCACAGCACAGCGAGGAGCACAGCAGAAGGAAAGCATCTCTCCCTGCTGATGTGAAACCATCAGTTTCCAAAATACACTTTTTAATCCCTTTCCAGGAAGGCTGTAATGAGTATTAATTCAGGGCACTGAGAAGGATGGATGACATTTGTGGCCCTCTGGGTGAGTGTGTCTGTGCTTCAGGCAGGCACGGAGGAGGGCTCGCCGTGCCCTTGGCTCTCATTTCCAGCTCTGGGAGCCACGGGCTCACACATTTCCATAGGAGAGGAGCAGCTGGGGCCTAGCAACGTTCCCTATAAAACCAAAGGATGTGTCATCCTTTTTTGTGCCATTCCTGGCTTGCCAGCAGCAGCAGCAGCAGCAGCAGGAGCTGCAGCTGAGCTGCCTGCGAGCTCCTCACGCAGGGCACTGCAAACCCTTCCCGAGCGCGCGTCCTCAGGGCCATCCCCGGGTGCTCCTCAGCGATTGCCTCCCCAGGCTGGGCCCACACACGGAGCAGGGAAACGTGAGGGATGACACAGGCACAGGCAGCAGAGCTGCCTCGTCACGGTGCCAACCTCACCCTCCTCCTCCTCGTCCTCCTCCGCCCTGCTCAGCACTTCCAGGGATGCTCAGAGTTCTGCACACGCCCGGGTAGGCAGCACTCCATTGCCAGAGGAATCCCAGGATCCCTGAGGCTGGAAAAGCCCTCCCAGCCCATCCAGTCCAACCTGAGACTGATCCCCACCTCGTGCTCAGGGCTGAGTGCCACCTCCAGCCCTTCCTTGGACACCTCCAGGGCTGGGCACTGCAAACCTCCCTGGGCAGCCCCAGCTGCCAAGGCCTGAGCTCCCTTTCCATGCAGAAATTCCTGCTGCTGTCCAAGAAAAAGAAGAGGGGCTGGTATTGACGCTGCAGCATGGTGCAGGCTGGCCTTGGGGTGGGGGTTTTGGCAGCTCAGGGGAGGAACCTCCTCTGCTCCCCAGGACTGGAGGTAACCCCGGGCTCCCTCACCACTCCCAGCACTCCTTTTCCCAGCTGCAGGCTTGGAAAAGGAGCTCATGGGGTTCAGCAGCCCTGGAGAGGGCAGGCCAAGCCCCAGCTCCCTCCCCGGGGCAGAGTGAATCCCACAAGCACGGCTTCACACTCCAGCCAAGAGCACCAGATCACAGCTTCAGGAGCTGCAGGGTTTGCCAGAGCCTGGAGGAGCCTGAGGAAGCAGGATCCACAGGGTGGGCAGGAGAAGGACCCAGCTTCACAGCTTCGTGGGGATGGCAGGACTGCCCTCCCACTCTGCTGTGCCCCACGCCAAGGAGCCCCTGTCCCGTGGGGCTGCTCCATGGCCCCACAGCTGCTGCAGGCATGTCTGTAAAAGGCAGCTCCTCGTGTCCCAGCACAGCTCCTTTGATCTCGGGGAGGAGCGGCTCCCCAGCTAATGCAGAACACACGGCCAGGGTTTGTGACGCGCTCAGCCCCTCCTGCCCTCCTGGGGCCTTTCCGTGGGCTGCCAAGAGCCCCCAGAGCAGGGGAGAGACCTGAGAGGCTTTGTCCTGTCCCTGTCACAGAGCCCAGGGCACAGCCCATGGCCCTCGGGGCTGTTTTCCCTGGAAAAGCCCCTGTGGATCAGGCAGCTGCTCTGAGGTGCTGCTGCACCACGCACACCCCACGCCCGGCTGGGGCTGTGCCCGGGGAGGAGGCTGCTGCTCCTGGGGGCACAAAGGCCCTGCACAAGCAGACATTGTGACCTGCTCCTCGGGGTCTCCACAGCAAAGTGACAACAGGACACTTCCCCTCTGAGCTGGAGGCAGAAGAAGCACAGCAAACACCTCTGTGACACCATGACGCTTCCGGATTCAGCATTGGGGAAAAGTAGGTTTTCCTTCTTTGAAAGGAAAAGTAGCAACTGGGAATAGAACCTGTGGTTTAGCTCTGCTCACAGCAACAGGCACTGCTGTTTGGGGCCAGCTTATGGAATCATGGAATGGTTTGGGTAGGAAAGGGCCTTAAATCCCACCCAGAGCCCCCCCTGCCATGGCAGGGACCCCTCCCACTGCCCCAGGCTGCTCCCAGCCCCAATGTCCAGCCTGGCTACATCAGTTAAAAACCTGAGCTTTTCTATTTCTCCACTGTTTTAATTCCTTGTGGATTCAACCACATCTGCTCCAGGCTGGTGAAACTGGAGGGGTATTTACAGCAGTAAATCACAGCTAAATCACAAATACAATACGAGCACTCCTCTGTAAACCCAATTTGGATTACACGATGATTTTGGTCGTTGGAACAACTTCCATTTCACTTTGATAAATAAAAAACCCCAAGAGGTTTCAGGCTCTGAAAGCATCACGCGAGGCCAAAGCTGCAGCTGGAACTGATATTCCACAGAGCCAGGCTCTTAGGTAGGACTATTTTGATGCAGCACTAGAGACAAATGGGTTCCAGGTACAGGGTTTTCCCCTTCCTGTTGCACAGTGAAAGATTGGCTGCTGTGATTTTCTGACAGCAGGTTGCAAGTCCGTGCTGTCGCAGTGCAGGAGCCACCAGGCACAGGGGGAGATGATCACTGCCCTGGCTCACAGCACATCTGAGCCTGCAGCACCCAACCTCAGCATCCCCAAGGCCTTGAATCCATGATACGTCTGTAGTGCCAATCAGTGTATTTTCTGGGTTTCTTTATCTTGCTCCTAGCCTGCTTCAAATCAGCTCTAAGTACAAAAAGAAAAAAGAACCAAACCCAAGAAAAAAAGCCCACAGGTTTTACTACTCCAGCTGAGTCCCATTTGTCAAGGAGATCCTCAGCCAGAGAGGAGACACCAAACACCTTCAGCCACGGTCTGAGCAAGGGGCACAGAGATCTCGTGGCTCTGCCACACCCAGGATGTCTTCAATGGATAACTGAAGAATAATTGGGAACAATTCCTTCATGGAATTCCTTCATGGAATTATTTCACCTCAGAGCCCACTCAGTGCCACCCCTGCCATGGCAGGGACACCTCCCACTGTCCCAGGCTGCTCCAGCCCCAGGGTCCAGCCTGGCCTTGGGCACTGCCAGGGATGCAGGGGCAGCCCCAGCTGCTCTGGGCACCTCTGCCAGGGCCTGCCCACCCTGCCAGGGAACAACTCTTTTGCAGTATCTAATCCAAATTTCCCCTCTTTCATTCTGAACCCATCACTTCTTGCCCTGTCACTACAGTCCCCAATGAATTGTCCCTCTCCATCTCCTGGAAGGTGCTGTGAGGTCTCCACAGAACCTCCTTTCCTCTGCCCCCACGTTTTCAGCCCGCTGTGTCACAGGGCTGTGTCTCCCTGCAGCTCTCCCCTCTGCTCCAAGCCCAGTGCAGAAGTGTATTTGTGGGCTGGGGAGGTAAAGACAAACTGGAGAGGGGCCAAGAGCGCCAAAGAAACCACCAACTTCAAAAAGACAGAAGTTTACAACACAGTTAGTAAAAGAGTGATTTATGCTCAACAGGATCGCTTGGTTGTGTCAGGCCATACCTAAACCCTGGTGCTGCACAGAACATGCTTTAACAAGATGTTTCAGGGCTCCCTTTGAAAAAGACAACCCTTATAAAGAGACGAGGTGGAAAAAGGGATCACTCCCCACAGAGGAAAGGGCCAAACCAGAGAGATGAAGTCTGTGCAACAGATGATGAGCGGAGCCCCAAATTGCTGCCATCTGTTAGCAACCTTTGCCCAGAGAAATGAATTTCATGTGAGGTCAAGAAATCCCAAACTGCCATTTCCTCATTACTATTAACAAGGGCCAGGTGCCACATAAACCACCAGTGGATCCAGATGTCCTTCACGTGGCTTTGATTACCCTTCCAGGCTGGATAATGATCCCAGGGAAAGTCCTGCAGATGCACCCAGAGAAACACGGGTAGGATTAACTCCTCTGCAATTGAATTACTGGGCATTAGGAGCATTCTTCAGCCCCAGCCCACGGGGCGGGCACAGGTCAGCTCCATGGATCTTCTCCTGCAAGGACTGCTAGGGGAGGGAGATCTGTTTGCTTCCGCTGGATTTTCCATGACTGCTCATGGAAGGATTTTTGTGAACTTCTTCTAAAGTCCACAAAAAGAGAGGTTTTTGTGGACACCCCATCCCTGGCAGTGCCCAAGGCCAGGCTGGATGGGGCTGGAGCAGCCTGGGACAGTGGGAGGTGTCCCTGCCATGGCAGGAGTGGCCTCTGAGGTCTTTTCCCACCCAAACCAGTGGTGACTCTAAGCAATCCTTTCTCCAGGTGACAGCCAAGACACCAGCAAAGGCTCTCACTTGAGTTTCATCAACACCTTGGTGGACATTCCTGAGCAGCTGAAAATGCCTTGGCTCTCCCGCTCTCTGAAACGAACACAGTTCCACAGAGCAGTGGGAAAAGTTCTGGGGCTGGATTAGGATGAAAATGCAATGGAAAAGCTGCTGGTAGCCACTGTTCATGGCACCAGCTGGGTGCACAGGCTGCTGGGCTGGCAGGAGGCAGTGCCTGAGGGAGCTCAGCGTGGCTGGGTCACATCCCAAGGAGGAGCGCGCCGTCCGCGCTCACTGACGTGCTGGAGCACTTGAGTGAAGAAAGCATTGTTTCAGAAGAGTCAGCATGGCTATGAGATTCAGCAGGGAAGCAATAAATATTTCACATCCTGGACTTCACAAGGACGATCATTTAACCACTTACAGCCCACGCCCAAGGAAAATATATCGGAGGAGATGATTCCAGAATTCTGTCGTCGGTCCTGCCAAACTCATCAGCAGTGCCACATTTCCCAGGGACCAAACAAACAGCAAGCAAAATCAGATCTTGCCAAAACAAATGCAAATCCTTGCAGAACATCTCTCCAGTCACTGCAGTGATCTCCCCATGACGGAAACACAACTGTGACAGGCTCAGGAGTATCTGTCCCCAAATGTGGCAGCAAATGATTCGTGGAGACATCGAAGGGAAATGAGAAACGCCACCAAAATATCACAGCAAATCCTCAGGAAGAGGGGACAAAGGCTGGGAACGCCCACGAGTGGGAGAGTGTCTTTAATAAAAATCCCACTCTGATCTTGCCAATGAGATCCTTAATGGGGATCAATGAAGTGCCCCAGGCCAGGCTGGACCCTGGGGCTGAAGCAGCCTGGGACAGTGGGAGGTGTCCCTGCCATGGCAGGGGTGGCTCTGGGTGACCTCTGAGGTCCCTCCAATCCAAACCAGTCTGGGATTTGCTGATTCCTACAAGAGAAACCCAAGCAGTGAATTCATGGTTCAAAATACTCAGTGACTCTGCAGGGATGCTGCTGCCAGCCTTTGGAGCATTCCTCCTGCTCCTGGACATTCCTCCTGCTCCTGGACATTCCTCCTGCTCTGGAACATTCCTCCTGCTCTGGAGCATTCCTCCTGCTCCTGGACATTCCTCCTGCTCTGGAGCATTCCTCCTGCTCTGGAACATTCCTCCTGCTCCAGGACATTTCTCCCGCTCTGGAGCATTCCTCCTGCTCTGCTCTGCCACAAACCAGCCTCTCCTCATGGCTCCAGAGGGTCTGGGCCTGCTGTGTCCCTGCTCTCAGACCCTGTCTCTCCCTGCAGTGCTCATTCCTGTTTTCTGCCAGGGAGCTTTAGTGGCTGACACAAAATCATCAGCCCAATCACCAGCCCCTGAGCCACATCCAGCCCCTTCCAGGCTGGATCAGCATCTCCCACAGCAGACCTGGGCGAGCCAGAGGTGCCGCAGCCGCCGGCCCAGCCCATCCCAGGAGCGCTGTGTCCCAGCAGGGCTGCCAGGCCCTGGCAGTGGGAAGCCATTCCCTGTGTCCTGTGTCTCCCTCAGCCAGAGCCTCTCCCCAGCTGTCCTTTGGGGCCTGCAAGGAGCCCTACAGGTGCTGAAGGAGCCCCTGGCCTCCCTGGCACCTGCGTTAGGGTGGCTGGCACGCTGCTGGGACACGAGGCTGTGCCACCCTCCCCTGGCAAGCCCCGGGATCTGCTGCTGCCAGGGGCAGCCAGGGCCCAAAATAAGGGAGAGCTGCCAGTGTTGAACCATCCTGGAGTCCCACACCGCAGGCACTGCACCATCCACCACCCACAGCTCCCACACACTTCGCAGCGCGGAATGCCAGAGGATTCTGTGTCATTTCTAGCAAGGTCTCCTCACGTGGGGAACACACCGAACACAGAGGCGAGCCCTTGGGGCTCCTGGAGCCCCCTGAACACATGGCACATCACCAAAGCTGGTCACCACCCCAGATAAACCCACAGGAGCTGCACGTCCTGGTGGAAACGCCCTCACTTCGCTCCGATCCCATCCTCATTCCACAAATAACGTGCCTCCAAACAAAAACGCACAAAAAGAAACCTCCAGAGGGTGAAAGTGGAGCCATTTCCAGGCAGCCCCTGACAGGGAACCCGTTTAGAAAATGGAGCCCACCCAGCTCCACTTCAGCTGGGTTTGAAAGGCTTTCCCAAGGGTATCCCCTGCCCGGGCAGAGCCTTGCCTGCAGCTCTGTGCCTGCGGGCAGCGGCCCCGGGACTTGGCAGCAGCAAAGGCAGAGCTTGCAAGACAAGAAAATGAACAAACTCCTGCCTGTTTGTAGCCATCCAAAGGGTGATTAAGGACAGAGGAATGTGATTCAGGGAAGGCATGAATGGAGCAGAGGCCGCGCTGCCTCCAGGCTGTTCCCCAGGCAGGAGAAACCACACGGCCCTGAGAGCTCTCCTCGGCCTGGAAAACACCTCTGCCTCCTCCAGAGCTGAGCCAGCCCGGGGCTCTCTGCTGCTCCAGCTGTGTGACAGCCCCTTCTGCACCACCCCATCCCCAGGCAACATCCTGGAATGGCTGAGGCTGGAAGGGAGCTCAGAGCCCACCCAGTGCCACCCCGGCCATGGCAGGGACACCTCCCACTGTCCCAGGCTGCTCCAGCCCCAGGGTCCAGCCTGGCCTTGGGCACTGCCAGGGATGCAGGGGCAGCCCCAGCTGCTCTGGGCACCTGTGCCAGGGCCTGCCCACCCTGCCAGGGAACAATTCCTGCCCAAATCCCATCCAGCCCTGCCCTCTGCCACTGGCAGCCATTCCCTGGCTCCTGTCCCTCCAGCCCTTGTCCCAAGTGACTCTCAGCCCTGCCTGCCAAGCTTGGCAAAGAGGGCAGAAGGGGCTGGGCACAGCTCCAGAGCCCAGAGAAATTCCTCAGTGCTCCAGGAGTGAGGGGAGAGGGGGTTCTTTCCCTTCAAATGGACACCAGCTCTCCTGCACACACCATCTCCACCCCAGGGCTCCGGGAAGCACCACCACAACCCAGGGATTTGTCTCTTACCTGGCTCAGCCACCACAGGACAGTGCAGATTCTGGGGCCAAACCCTTCCAGACAGGAATCCTGGCTCGTGCCCATGCTGCTGCCAAGCCTTCTCCTCACAGCCCAGCCTCTCTGCCAGGGGCAGGGCTGCCAGGGGCAGGGCTGCCAGGGGCAGGGCTGCCAGCCCATGGGCCAGCTGAGGTTTCTTCCCTCCCCTGGGAGCTCCTGCTGCTGGATGAGCCCCACGGCTGCAGCCCTGCACTGCTCCCAACCTCGCTTGCTCCTGGGAGCTCCTCTGGCTTGGGTGTAGGCAACCTGGGACCTGGAATTCCATCCCAGTGTCCCAGCCCCTCTGCCTGGAGCTGTTTCTGTGCCTGCTTGGCATTAGGGACGCTCCCTGGTGCTGGAGCTCCTGACTGCTCTGGGATTGTGGTGGGGACTGTGGGACATGTCAAGGACCCCATTCCTGTGATGCACATCCTCGGGAATCCCTGCAACGTTCCCCTGGACACCGAGCAGCTCCTACGGCTGCTCCTAGGACCACAAAACAAAGAGAGTTTAATGCTTAGCAGACTACCCGAGCTTCTCACCAGCTGTGACATGGAAAGGGTCCTGGTGTAAATTAGGATTTTACTAGCTGGGACATGATGATCCCAGCAGTGGTGGGGAGCAGTGTGGTGGGCCGTGAACGCTGTGTGGCTCCAGACTCCACACACGGCTCTGCTCCTCCAGGCTGTGCCCAGCACACAACAGAAACTGCCCAAGCCTTGGGGGAAGATCAGCTCTGAACACGGGGCTTGCTGCATTTCCTGGTGAATGCCAGGATCAGGGAGTGCCCCTCTCCTGGCAGAAATTCCTTACACCTTCCATCAACTTCTGAGCCAGGCAGAAAGGGACCTGCAGCCCCAGCAGTGGAGGAAGATCACAGATTCCCAAAGTGGCTGCCAGCATTGCTGCTCTTGGTGTGCTGCTGGTCCTAATCCAGGACTGCTCTGATTTATTCACCTTCACCCTTGGCAGAGATTCCTGCTGCCCCACACAGCCAACCCCACTGGGCTGAGGGCATTCCCTGGGGCACCTGGGCCTTCTCCTGCACAGCACCCAGAGCTGCTCCACGCTCTCCCTCATCCCAGGCCAGGCTGGACGGGGCTGGAACAACCTGGGATAGCAGGAGGTGTCCCTGCCCAGGGCTGGGGATGCAGGGAGATGAGCTCCAAGGTCCTTCCCAGCCACACCAGACCAGGATTCACTGTTTCCATGGTGATGGGCAGAGCCAGCAGCCCGTTTGGTCTGAATGCTCTCCAGAAATGCCTTTCCACCCTGCCCAGGCTGGGACTTGCCTGTGCTCCCCAGCCAAGTAGGGCAGCCTGTCCTGGGACTCCCAGCCTTTCCAGGCTGCACCTTCCCCGCTGAGGGGGAGCAGCTCAAGCCACTCTAGGCCATGTAAAGGAAGGATGTAAAGCTTCAATTCCTACAGAGTAGAAATGTCTCCTTCTGTTGGTCAAAAATCTGCCTTTATTGAGCTTCAAACCAGTTTTGGCTCCTCCGTTCCAGATTCCAAAGGAATGGGCCTGGATGGAATGTCACCATGCTGATGTTATTTCAGTTTGGGCTCTTTATCCTCCTCCTGACACAGCGTTCCAGGGAAAAAAGGGACATAAAACTGATCCACTTCTTCCCTGATCTCATATTTACCCTTTTTTGATATCCACAATCCAGACAGAAGCACAGCTCAGGAAAACTGAGCTAACACAAAGCATGGCCTTGCCCTGCAGAGGATTATTCTGGGAGTGGAGCTGGGCAGGAGAAAGATGCACTGTGTGGCATTCCACTGGCACAGCCAGAAGCTGCAGAACAGGGATGGCCATGGCCTGGGCGTTTTCCTTCCCCCAGGACATTCCCTGAAGCTCCTGCCTCGTGCTGCAGCCTGGTCCCTTCAACAAACCAAACCAAATCCCTCCTGCCAGGTGCCTGAGCAAACCCAGGGAGGGGTTTGGGTTGGACACAGGACAAATTCTTCCCTCTCATTCCCTGGAGGGGCTGGGCTGGAATTCCCAGAGCAGCTGTGGCTGCCCCTGCATCCCTGGCAGTGCCCAAGGCCAGGCTGGACCCTGGGGCTGGAGCAGCCTGAGACAGTGGGAGGTGTCCCTGCCATGGCAGGGGTGGGATGGGTGAGGTTTAAGGTCCTTTCCCATCCAAATCATTCCAGGATTCCATGATCACCTAACAGTGAGCTGGGCTCCAGGAGAAGGTGCCCACTCACCACCACTGGTAACAACAGCAACAAAAACCCACCCAGGAGTCACCAAAGGCCAGTTTCAGCACATGTAAAACTGAAGCATTTCCAGCAATAGATGCTACCCCAAAATGTCTATTTCCCTACAAAAAAAAACAAGTCCCCAGATTTCCAGTCACTGTATCCAACACCCAGGCATGTCCATGAGAACAGCCCATGCAATCCCCAAGGGTGCCAGCACGGACCCGTGGCCACTAAGGCTTGGGGCTGTAAAGGAAACCATGCTGGACAAGGCTGCGAGCGTCCTGCTGGGGAGCACACACCGAACATCTGGCTGCTCCCGAGAAAGGCAGGAGGGCTCCCTCTGGAGTGGATCCCGGAATTAACACAGGGCTCGCGTTTGAGCAGGCAGGCAGAGAAAACGGGAATTAAACGGCAGCAACGCCCAGGCGTTCTTGTCTCCTGTTCCTTTGCTCATCCTGTTTGCAACGAGCACTCTGGGACTCGTTCACAGAGCCTCTGTCAGGACTGAAGGATGTGGAGCCATGCCCAGAATATTAAGTCATTAATTAGTTTTCATGCATGGACTTGTATGTGGCAAGGAGGCAAATTAAAGGATTCCTGAAGAGACAAGAAAGCTTCCTTAGCACGCGAAACACTCCCAAGGATCTCCCACAAAACCAGGTATGAAGGCAGCTGAAAATCCCTGTTTTCATGGCCATGCATGATTCCACAAAAGCCTCATCAATCCAGCCCCAGGCAATAAAGTTCCCTGGAAAGGGAGAGAGGAAGAACTCCGGGACACGTGCAAACCGCGCTCTGCTGGAAGCTGAGGAGGCTGCGCCCCAGCTCCCCAGCAGAAAAGGCCTCCCCATTCCCAGGGTTCATTTGCATACAAGCCAATTAACAGAAATTGGATTTCATGCAGGAAGGGGGAAAAAAAAGTCAGATCACCTACAAAGTGAAGTCAACTTACTGCCTGCTTTTGCTCTTCTTCCTAGAGACGTTGGCAAAAGAAAAAGGTGAAGAGAGAGAGAGGAAAGGTTATTTCTCAAGTGAAAATGGCAATTTCCACAGAAAGTACACAGTGAAAGGACAGAAGGTGGCCCTTGGTGCCAGCACCTGCAGCAAGACAGGAGCTGGGGACACAGGACACAAGGGCTGTGGGGAGCACAGGTGACATTTGTCCCATTGTCCCATTCAAATGGCCCCTGGTGGTGGCCACAGGTGAACACCTGGGGTGGGTGGCACAGGGTGTCCCTGGGATACAGGAGAAGATATCCAGGGGTACCTGCTCCTCCAGGCAGGACCTTCACTGGCCTCAGCCTGGCCCAGGGGGAAATGTCCCTGCCCACAGCCACATGGATGGGCTTTGTGAGCCCTTCCAACCCAAACCATTCCATGATCCTGTGATCCTCTCCTGCTCCAGACCTGAGGCCTCTCCAGCTGGCCCCAAGCCAACAGACACCAGATCCATGCCCTAAAGTCTGGAACTGCCATGGGGAGCATCCAAACACACAAATGTGCCAGCACAGAGCCCCAGCAACAACACATCCCCCTTGGGCAGCTCCCAGTGGGCACTCCCACCTCTGCCAGTGGGAATTGTGAGGGCAGAGGAACCAGATCTGAGGCCATGGCCCCAGAGATGCTGAGTGAGGACAGAGGTGCAGAGAGAGCAGTTCCTGCACTGCAGCGCATCTCAGCACGGAGCCCTCTCACTCAGAGGACAAAAAAATGTGAAATACAGGCAAATTTCTCCCCTTGTGAAGCATGAAATGTCCACTGGGCTTGGGCATGGGCTGGTGGAGGCACATCCTGCCTCCAACTGCAGGAGGATTGCTGGCAAGGAGTGAAATGACACCCAGGCCAGAGTTTCCTTGGTAATTCAGATGTTTCCATGAATTTTGTCCTCTCACAGATAAGAACCACCCTGGCTCTGACCCTGTGTGTGACACAAGGGCTGCAGGATGGTGCTGGTGACCCTTGTCCAGCCCAGAGCAGCACTTCCAGGAGACTCCCTGCACATGGAGCAGCAGCACCATGGCCAAGCACAGCCCCCCAGAAATTCAGGTCATGGAATTAAAATCCATGGGATAAAAGCTCCTTCTGGCCTGGAAATCCATGAACCCATTTATCAACCTCCCCTCACTGATCTCTGTCTGAGCAGGATTAACCAGAACCTTTCCCTTAATTTAAAGCAGCTTCTTCTCACTGACCACTGGGAGCTTTTTCCCACCCAGCCCTGCAGAGCCTGGGGATGGCAGGGGGTTTGGGCAGATATTTTTGGGTTTTTCTCCCAAGACCTGGGGTTCCTCGAGGTCTGCTTTGGTGCTGTTGGGTAGATGTGAGGCCTGGCTCTGCTCAGTGCCCTCCCCACATCCCAAATCCCAAAGGTTTCCTGCTGTGCCTCCCACCAGCACCGGGACTCGCGGCACCAGATGGAGACCCAGGTCAGGGAAAAGATCTTAAATGATCTCCATTCTACAAAAAAAGTTGTTAGTTTGAAAAATGAGACCCTGGCATTAAGTCCAGATGTGCAAAAGCCCTGTCAGGAGGGATGGAGCTCGCTGGGGCAGAGGAGCGCGGGGATAAATCACCGGAGCAGCCCGAGGAAATTGCCATGGAGGAAATGGAAGCAGAGAAATGGGATCTGTCTGTTGGATTTCCATGGAGCTGCCAGTGAGAGCCCTGGCAGGAGCAGACAGCTCCCCACGGAATGCTCATCAGAGCCAGGCCAGCTGGGGATGCGGGAGACTGCGGGAACAGGGGAAAGCCAAGCCTGGATGGAGCCACAGTTCCAGAGCGGCTTGGGTGGGGAGGGACCCTAAATCCCACCCTGCACCCACGGGCAGGGACAGCTCCCAGCACCCCAGGGCACTCCAGGCCCTGGAAAACCTGGCCATGGGCACTTCCAGGCATGGGGCAGCCACAAGCTCCCTTCCCTTCCTTCCCTCCCAGGCCAGTCTGTGATTCCATGAAATTCCAATAACTGGAAGCCCCGAAAGAAGTGCCAGCACTCCTTGGGGATGATCTGTGGAAAAGCCCAATGCTGACTCTCAACTGCAGCAGCCTGGGGAGGTCCCTGTGGGGGCCCAGGAGCATCAGGGCAGGAACCTCAGGGGTTCAATTAACTCTGCACAAACAATGAAAATGCCAGGAATCACAGAATGGGAATGGTCAGAAATCACAGAACCAGAGTGATCAGAAATCACAGATTGGGAATGGTCAGAAATCACAGAATGGGAATGGTCAGAAATCACAGAATGGGAATGGTCAGAAATCACAGAACCAGAGTG
>VWYI01025252.1:0-33631 GCA_013399455.1 Anthoscopus minutus | reverse complement strand
GAAACTGAGTGTGCACAGAACTCACAGATCCAGTGGTCAGAAATCACAGAACCAGAGTTGTCAGAAATCACAGATTGGGAATGGTCAGAAATCACAGAACCAGAGTTGTCAGAAATCACAGAACCAGAAGTGGTTTGGCTCAGAAGGGACCTTGTTCCAGGGCCTTTCCCAGCTCTGAGTCCAACCATCCCAGCGTGGGGAAAATGGATGAACCTCCAGAGCACAGCTGTGGATGGCCTTCCACAGATGGGCTTTCCTGGAATGTCCTGAGCTGGAAGGGACCCACCAGGATCACCCAGCCCAGCTCCTGTTCCTGCCCAGACCCCCCCAACCACCCCATTCTGGGCATCCCTGGAGCTGTCCAAGCTCTCCTGGAGCTCTGGCAGCCTCGGGGCCGTGCCCATTCCCTGGGGAGCCTGGGCAGTGCCAGCACCTCTGGGGGAAGCAGATCCTTTCCCTGAGCTCCACCCTACACCTCCCTGGCCCAGCTCCAGCTGTTCCCTGGGTCCTGTCCCTGTCACAGAAGCAAGGCTGGAGCTGCCCCTCAGGGGAAGCTGTTGACACCTACAAGGTCTCTCCTCACTCTCCTTTTCTTCAGAGAGGCATCTGAGGCCCCAAAAATCCCAGGCAAAAAGGGCTGGGTGAGCTGAATTCGGCCCTAAATAGTGAAATGAAGGCAGCATTAAAAATGTAAAAAACACTGCATAAGAAAATGGAAAAAAACCCCATAAAAGCTGAACAGCTGATGTAAATTATACATGAGCAGTTTTGAGGAGCTCCAACTGATGAGAGAAGCTAAAACCTGGCGGGGAAAAATCGTGTCTGGCAGGGTTAAAACCACTGAAAATGAGAGCTGGAAATAAACACCAACATCAGGAACAAACCAGAGCCTGGAGGCAGCGGCAGGGCCAGGGCTGAGATCTTGACCAGGGGAGGAGGGAGGGACCCTGGGTCTGCCTCATCCTTCCCCCTGGAGTCTGCACCAGCAGACAGGGAAGCTCTGACTCCAATAATGAGAAAAGGTGTCAGAAGTATCTAAAGAAATGATATTTTTAGCTCAGGAGGCTGGGGAAATTGCAGCTTAAAATAATCACCTGAGCGAGGAGCTACCTGGGCAGGGCAGGGAAGCTGTGATGGATCTTGGAATGCCCAGGACTGGGGTGTGGATATTCAGAGAGGGAGGGGACACAAAGAAGAGAAACTCACTGGGGTGACCTAAATGGGACCTTCCAGGGCCTAAAGGGGACATGGAGAGGGACTGGGGACAAGGGATGGAGGGACAGGAGCCAGGGAATGGCTGCCAGTGGCAGAGGGCAGGGCTGGATGGGATTTGGGCAGGAATTGTTCCCTGGCAGGGTGGGCAGGCCCTGGCACAGGTGCCCAGAGCAGCTGGGGCTGCCCCTGCATCCCTGGCAGTGCCCAAGGCCAGGCTGGACCCTGGGGCTGGAGCAGCTGGGGCAGTGGGAGGTGTCCCTGCCAGGGCAGGGGTGGCACCGGGTGGGCTCTGAGCTCCCTCCCAGCCCAGTCTGGGATTCCATGGCCTCAGCCTGTCATCACTGCATTCATATTCATGTATCAGGAATGCTGATCCAGGGCCCCACTGACAGGTGACACAGAAGCTTTTAGAACTTCATGGGAAGGAAATCTTGCCAAGAAAAGCTGATTTAGTTGTTTGAGCGTATCCCAAGTTTGGCTCCTGAAGGCACAGACACAGGAAATCTGCAGGGGATTTACCCACAGCACCCTCACAAGGCTGACCACAGCACGAGGCAATTCCATGCTGGAAGGGCTGGCAGACTGGCAGCTCCCAAAGCACCACAGGGAAACCAGGCAGGAAGGGCAGTGAAGCTCCTCTGCTTGCTGAGGGCCTGGGAGGAGCCCAACATCCAGTTTGCTTTTCCCAAATATAAAAAATTTATGTTAAAAATCTGGCCAAGACAAAGGACTCATCACAAGCAGATGAAGCAGGGGTTGGGAGTGGCTCAGCTCTACCTCTCAGGGATTTAAAGCCCTGGGTGAGAGTGCCTGGGCTGAGCTGAGGGAGTTCTGTGGGGACAGAGCTCAGGGGGACAAAGTGCTCCTGGATGTAACGCAGGGACAGCCAGCAGGTGCAGGCCCAGCTCACACTGAAACCCAGGAATGAATCTTCCACCGCTCAGGCAAATTTGCATAGGCAGGGAATTTTCCACTCTGGATTGCTCCAGCTCCAGAGCAGATGTCTTTGTGGAAGAGGCTTCAATCAAGGAGAAGCTGCAGGGCTCCATGGGGAAAAGGCAAACGACCCCAATGTGCAAAGTGTGGAGCAAAAAATCCCAGTGGCCACAGCTCCTGGGGTGAGCCAGCTGGGCAGGGGCCTTGGGAAGGCTCAGAACTGGGCACTGACCCCAGGGCTCTGGGGAGCCCCCAGGATGGAGCTGGTGCAGCCCCTGAGGGCCCCGTCCCAGTGCTGGGCATCCTCATGGGGATGGAGCTTCCCCCTTCCCCAGCCCTGATTGCTGGGGGAGGCTTCTGAACAAATTTGGTAACTATGAGGGAGCTGGGGAGGGACTGGGGACAAGGGCTGGAGGGACAGGAGCCAGGGAATGGCTGCCAGTGGCAGAGGGCAGGGCTGGATGGGATTTGGGCAGGAATTGTTCCCTGGCAGGGTGGGCAGGCCCTGGCACAGGTGCCCAGAGCAGCTGGGGCTGCCCCTGCATCCCTGGCAGTGCCCAAGGCCAGGCTGGACCCTGGGGCTGGAGCAGCCTGGGACAGTGGGAGGTGTCCCTGCCATGGCAGGGGTGGCTTGGAGTGGGCTCAGAGTTCCCTTCCAACCCAGACCAGTCTGGGATTCCAAGATTCCTGTGATTTTACAAGTCAGACATTAATGGGCTGAGCAGGAAAAACACAGAGCAGCATCACTGGCTTCAGGAAAAACAGAGTTCCCAATCATGGTCAGTGTGCTGTGCTCAGGGAGGGGGAATAAACCTGCTCAGGGATGTTTGATCACCACCTCCATGAAAGGACCTCCCTGCCCCAGGATGAAGGGCAGGGGCTGGAATTCCTCCCCAGGATAGAAGCTCAGGCTGAGGAGTGGTGGCACTTCTGAGTCCCAGGGAATTCATTGCTCCTTCTGAGTGCAGAAAGGCTCTGAATTTTCCTGGAACCCTCCAGATGTGCCTACAGCTGATCTGCCACCCCTGCCAGGTCTCTCCCTCCTCCCACAGCACCTCAGGACTCCTTGCCTTGCACCAAAACGTCTCCAAGGCCACAGCTTTGCCCCTTGCCTTACAGAGAGGTTCCTGTTTGATTTGAAGCAGAGAAAGAGCTAAGGTGTGACAGAATTTCCCACCCTAGTCACTAGTGGGGAGCTTGGCCCAGGGGGGACTGAAGGAAAACAACACAGGAGCTCATGAGAAACCCCAGCAATGACGTTTTTGGAACTCAGAGCCAGCAGCAGGACCCTCACACAAACCCTCAGATGTGGCAGGGGCTGTGCAGGGCCAGCTCTGTGTCCCTGGCAGTCACATCCTGCCCTGCTCCCTCTTTATTTCCCTGTGGGAAGTACTGAGCCCCAGTTACCAAATCAAACTTCTTTAAACCACTCCAGATCTCGGCTTCTGGATGTTTTACCCACACAAACCTGGAAAAGCACTAAGCCCCTGCACCCCACACAGAGCTGGAGTGGAAATGGCTTTTGGCAAACCCAGCCTGCTCCTCAGGAAGGGTTTTTAGGGTGTGCAGCAAAGGAGGGATCCCAGAGCAGCTGGGGAAGGGAGGGATTTGCTTTCCAAGAGGAGATTCCTTACTTTGAGCAGCTTCATCAGCCCCTCCAGCTGCACCATCAGCTCTCTCCTGCTCTCCTGCAGTGCTGACATCCTCTGCTCCAGCTCATCCTTCCTCTGCCTGTGCCACAGACATGGGAGAAAGAGGCAGAAAATAAACTCAGGGTGTTTCCAACCTCCTCAGGCTGTTCTCCTGTCTCAAAGTGACTTTGGGTCCCATCTTTGTCCTGCTCCCCATTACAAAAACCCAGAGTGAAGCTCAGCACAACAGCCATGGACCTGGAGGTGGACAATTCCCTGCTCCCCTAAGCCAGAGCCCTGCTCCAGCCCAGGCAGAGAGCAGCCCTGCTGAGCAGCAGCACGTTTGGAGGAAAAAACCCCTTTTCATGTCTCTGAGCAGCAGAGCCCAGCACCCTGTGGGGCTCAGACGAGCCAGGATGAGCTCTGGGAGCAGGGAGAGGGAAATAGAAGAGGGGGAGAGGCTGCAGGGGCTGGGGAGGAGGAGCTGTGCCCTGGGGACTTGGCAGAGGTGACAGCACAGCCAGGCAAGTCCCTGCCCCAGCACCAGGGGACAGCAGCAGAGCAGGGGTGACCTTCCCTTGCCTGGCTGCACAAAACCTGCCCACAACTATCTCAGCAGCGGTGGCCCTGAGGCTGGGGCTCGTGTTTACAAAAAGGCAGCAGTGAGTAACAAAGGAGAAGCTGGGAGGCAAACCCCAGCCCTGGGAGCTGAGCAATGACCCCAGGGAACAGCAGGTGGAAGGGATTGTTTATTCCTCTGCATGGGCTCTGGTGGAGAGCAGAGTGTCTGTGCCACAGTGAAACATCACCTGTGACCTCTGAATGCCCTGGTGCTGTCACGTGGCACACCATGGATAATCCAGCCTGGGAATTCTAACAAGGGCTGTTCTCTAAAGGACAGAAAGTTCTGGGACATGAACAAATATAAACCACACTGGGTATAGCATCTTTTTGTATGTTGAAGACTGTGGTTCTTAAATTAAGGATCTGGAGAGGCCTCCAGGGAGCTGGAGTGGGAATCTTCACCAGGAGCTGTGAACTCAGGGAATGGATGCCAGTGGCAGAGGGCAGGGCTGGATGGGATTTGGGCAGGAATTGTTCCCTGGCAGGGTGGGCAGGCCCTGGCACAGGTGCCCAGAGCAGCTGGGGCTGCCCCTGCATCCCTGGCAGTGCCCAAGGCCAGGCTGGACCCTGGGGCTGGAGCAGCTGGGACAGTGGGAGGTGTCCCTGCCATGGCAGGGGTGGCTCTGGGTGGGCTCTGAGCTCCCTCCCAGCCCAGACCTGAGACTCCAGGTTCCCGTGGTCCTGCAGGCAGGAGGAGCCAGGCACAGCTGCAGTGCCAGGCAGGGATCTGCCAGGACACGAATCCAGGGCCTGTCCAAGGTCACACCTGCCAGCAAAGCTGGAGCTGACTCATCCCCACGGGCTCCCTGCAGAGCTCCAACCCTGGGACAGGATTTTCCATGGGTTATCATTCCCCTGCTTTCACAGGCTGAATTCTGCCCAGAGCTGAGATTAGGTGGTGGCTGGTGATTACAGACAATCACATTCCAATCATCCTGCCAGGGCTGGGAAGCATCTGGAGCTTGGGAAGCCCCTTCCCATCCCAGATAACCTGCCAGCTGCGAGCCCCCTGAATTCCTGAAGGAGGGAGGGTCTAGGGGGGCAAAGCCAGTGCTGGGTGTGCCTGCAGCACCTGGGAGGCCACGGGGAGCCAGCACGGGCAGTGAACCTTGGGTTCCCAGAATCCTTGAGGCTGGAAAACCCCTGCAGGATGCCCCATTCCCACTGATTCCTTCTTCACAAACCCCTTCTGGGCTGTTATTTGAAGGGAGGCTTTTTTTTACTTCTAAACCCTCTGAAGCAAAGCTCAAGGTGCTGCCCCAGCCCCTGTGTGTGAGATGGCCCTGCCAGGAGCTGCCCTCTGCTGCCCTGGCCTGGCCCAGCTTAGCCCAGCCCAGCCCAGCTCAGCCCAGCCCGGCCCAGGTGCCTGGCCCTGGTGCCATTAGCCCAGCCCAGTGCCCAGCCCCAGTGCCCATTAGTCCATTAGCCCACCAGCCCATTAGCCCAGCCCATTAGCCCGTTAGCCCATTAGTCCAGTAGCCCAGCCCATTAGCCCATTAGCCCAGTAGCCCATTAACCCAGTAGCCCAGCAGCCCAGCCCATTAGCCCGTTAGCCCATTAGCCTGTTAGCCCAGTAGCCCAGCCCATTAGCCTGTTAGCCCAGTAGCCCAGCAGCCCAGCCCATTAGCCCATTAGCCCCGGCCTTACCGCAGCAGCCGCAGCTCTGCCAGCAGCGTGGGGTTCTGCTGCGCCTTCTCGGGCGTGGGCTGCGACGCCTGCTCGTGCTCCAGCCGCAGCCGCTGGATCTCCTGCAGGATCTCCCTGGGGGCAGAGGCTCCGGGTCGGTGTCTGCGCTGCTCCCGCAGCCTGCAGGCACCTCCTGGCCCTGCCCAGCCCCGGGGCTTGGGCCACTTGGGGCTGCCAGGGGCTCTGGGGCTGAGAGTGCAGCCCTGGGAGTGGCCGCGGGGCCTGGGAGCCATGTGGCTGGCCCAGGGTGCAGTCACAGTGTGTGTGTGACAGGCCCAGGGTGCAGTCACAGTGTGTGTGTGACAGGCCCAGGGTGCAGTCACAGTGTGTGTGTGACAGGCCCAGGGTGCAGTCACAGTGTGTGTGTGACAGGCCCAGGGTGCAGTCACAGTGTGTGTGTGACAGGCCCAGGGTGCAGTCACAGTGTGTGTGTGACAGGCCCAGGGTGCAGTCACAGTGTGTGTGTGACAGGCCCAGGGTGCAGTCACAGTGTGTGTGTGACAGGCCCAGGGTGCAGTCACAGTGTGTGTGTGACAGGCCCAGGGTGCAGTCACAGTGTGTGTGTGACAGGCCCAGGGTGCAGTCACAGTGTGTGTGTGACAGGCCCAGGGTGCAGTCACAGTGTGTGTGTGACAGGCCCAGGGTGCAGTCACAGTGTGTGTGTGACAGGCCCAGGGTGCAGTCACAGTGTGTGTGTGACAGGCCCAGGGTGCAGTCACAGTGTGTGTGTGACAGGCCCAGGGTGCAGTCACAGTGTGTGTGTGACAGGCCCAGGGTGCAGTCACAGTGTGTGTGTGACAGGCCCAGGGTGCAGTCACAGTGTGTGTGTGACAGGCCCAGGGTGCAGTCACAGTGTGTGTGTGACAGGCCCAGGGTGCAGTCACAGTGTGTGTGTGACAGGCCCAGGGTGCAGTCACAGTGTGTGTGTGACAGGCCCAGGGTGCAGTCACAGTGTGTGTGTGACAGGCCCAGGGTGCAGTCACAGTGTGTGTGTGACAGGCCCAGGGTGCAGTCACAGTGTGTGTGTGACAGGCCCAGGGTGCAGTCACAGTGTGTGTGTGACAGGCCCAGGGTGCAGTCACAGTGTGTGTGTGACAGGCCCAGGGTGCAGTCACAGTGTGTGTGTGACAGGCCCAGGGTGCAGTCACAGTGTGTGTGTGACAGGCCCAGGGTGCAGTCACAGTGTGTGTGTGACAGGCCCAGGGTGCAGTCACAGTGTGTGTGTGACAGGCCCAGGGTGCAGTCACAGTGTGTGTGTGACAGGCCCAGGGTGCAGTCACAGTGTGTGTGTGACAGGCCCAGGGTGCAGTCACAGTGTGTGTGTGACAGGCCCAGGGTGCAGTCACAGTGTGTGTGTGACAGGCCCAGGGTGCAGTCACAGTGTGTGTGTGACAGGCCCAGGGTGCAGTCACAGTGTGTGTGTGACAGGCCCAGGGTGCAGTCACAGTGTGTGTGTGACAGGCCCAGGGTGCAGTCACAGTGTGTGTGTGACAGGCCCAGGGTGCAGTCACAGTGTGTGTGTGACAGGCCCAGGGTGCAGTCACAGTGTGTGTGTGACAGGCCCAGGGTGCAGTCACAGTGTGTGTGTGACAGGCCCAGGGTGCAGTCACAGTGTGTGTGTGACAGGCCCAGGGTGCAGTCACAGTGTGTGTGTGACAGGCCCAGGGTGCAGTCACAGTGTGTGTGTGACAGGCCCAGGGTGCAGTCACAGTGTGTGTGTGACAGGCCCAGGGTGCAGTCACAGTGTGTGTGTGGCTGGCCCCGGGTGCAGTCACGGTGCCGTGTCTGGGCCAGCCCTCAGAGAGTGCCCAGAGGTTCCAGGTCTGGCACTCCCTGGCTTGCAGGGCAGCAGGAGCAGCACAGCTCACTGGACAGGAGCAAAGCCTCCAGGGAAAGGGGCCAGGCAGTGCCACGGCTCAGCTCCCTGTGTCCCGTGCAGGGATGGCCAAGGACTCGGTGCAGCAGAGATGAAACCCTTCCAAGAGGAGAGTGTCACCTCCAGCTCTCCTTCCTGGCAGAACTGCTGAGCTGGCAGCAGCACCGAGTGAGATCTCCCCTATCCAGCAGCTCCAGGAACCATTCCAGATTGCTGCAAGATCTTGTGGTAGAGCAGTGAAGCTACAGTGGTGCCAGGACCGAGCTGTTCCTGCTCTCCAGGAACTGATTCTGCTCCAGACTTCCCTGGAGCAGCCTTTTCTCACTGCTGAGGGTGCCTGGGGTCAGGGCTGTGCAGGCTCTCGGTGCCAGCTGAGCACTGAGAGGCTCCACAGGTGACCCTCTGGAGCAACAAAAATCCTCTGGTTTGCTTTGGAAGGGAGCTCAGAGCCCCCCCAGTGCCACCCCTGCCCTGGCAGGGACCCCTCCCATTGTCCCAGGCTGCTCCAGCCCCAGGGTCCAGCCTGGCCTTGGGCACTGCCAGGGATGCAGGGGCAGCCCCAGCTGCTCTGGGCACCTGTGCCAGGGCCTGCCCACCCTGCCAGGGAACAATTCCTGCCCAAATCCCATCCAGCCCTGCCCTCTGCCACTGGCAGCCATTCCCTGGCTCCTGTCCCTCCATGCCTTGTCCCCAGTCCCTCTCCAGCTCTCCTGGAGCCCCTTCAGGCCCTGGGGGGGCTCTGAGCTCTCCCTGGATCCTTCCCTTCTCCAGGTGAGCACCCCCAGCTCTCCCAGCCTGGCTCCAGAGCAGAGGGGCTGCAGCCCTGGGGCAGCTCTGGAGCCTCCTCTGGGCTCTCTCCAGCAGCTCCAGGTCCTTGTGCTGTTGGAATGGCCAGGGCTGGGGCAGCTCTGCAGGTGGGGTCTCACCTGAACACAGGGGCAGAATCCCCCCTTTCCTGCTGGGGGAATCAGCCCAGGACTGGGGATTTTGGGGGTTTCAAGGATTTCTGGGATCAGATCCCAGGTTTGCTGCATGTGCTGAGAGCTGTAGGCTCCCAGTGCTCAGCACTGGTGAAGATGATTTTAAGAAGATTAGAGATCAACCCCTCTCTGGGGAACAGGGGGGAATAGGGGCAGGGCAGCCCCTCACCGTGCATAATTAACTAATGTTAATGACTAACTAATCAGTTAATGAGGCAACTACAGCCCAAGGAAAGCTCTGGGAGAGCAATCTGGTTAGTGTGATCCAGGAGGGGCAGCAGAAGGAGGCCAGGGCTGCTCCCCACCCCCAGAGCTGTACCTGTTCTTGTTCTCCAGCTCTGCTATCAGCTGCCTCTGCTGCTTGTTGGCATCGAAGCTGAAAGCCAGGTCAGCTGGGGGCCGGGGCTGGGGAGAGAGAGTGACACAAAGGACACCGGTGACACCAGTGACACAAAGGACACCGGTGACACCAGTGACACAAAGGACACCGGTGACAGCAGTGACACAAAGGACACTGGTGGCACTGGTGACACAAAGGACACCAGTGACACAAAGGACACTGGCGGCACCAGTGACGACAGTGACACCAGTGATAGCAGTGACACCAGTGGCACCAGTGACACCAGTGACACCAATCACACCAGTGACATCAATGATGCCAATGACACAATCATACCAGTGACACCAATCACACTGGTGACACCAGTGACACCAATGACACCAGTGACACCAATCACACCAATCACACTGGTGACACCAGTGACACCAATGATGCCAATGACACCAGTGACACCAGTGACACCAATGACACCGGTGACACCAATCACACCAGTGACACCAATCACACCGGTGACACCAATCACACCAGTGACACCAATCACACCAATCACACCAGTGACACCAATCACACCAGGGACACCACTGACACCGGTGACACCAATCACACCAGTCACACAGTGACTGACACCAGTGACACCAAACCCTCCTGTCTGCAGGGTGTACAGGCAGCCCCACAGTGTCAGCCCAGGTGACAGCCTAGGTGACAGCCCAGGACAGGCAGGGTGCCCTGCAGTGCCAGTGCCAGTGCCAGGGCTGAGCTGCCTCCTGCCCTCCCTTCCCTCCTGCCCTCCCCAGTTCCGTTCTGCTGCGGTTCTGAAGCCCCCAGAACTCCAGGCCCCCAGCACCCGTGGCTCCCCCGGGCACGGAGCCAGCCCTGCCTTTTCTCATGGAACACCCAGGGAAGCCTCATCTTCATCCCAGGCCCTCCCTGCCGGGGCAGGGACACCTCCCCCTGTCCCAGCTGGCTCCATCCAGCCTGGCCTGGGACACTGCAGGGATCCAGGGGCAGCCCCAGCTGCTCTGGGCACCCTGTGCCAGTGGAAACTGCAGCCACCACTAAAGTCTTCCCAAGGCTAAAGGGGTCATGGAAAAATATCCTGGCTGTGGATTCTCCAACATCTGAACCTTCCAAGCTGCTCAGCTTCAAAGGCTCAGCCTGAACGTTTGCACAGGCGATGCCCAATATCCCTGGAGGTGTCCCAGGCCAGGCCAGGGCTGGGAGCAGCCTGGGACAGTGGGAGGTGTCCCTGTCCCTGGCAGGGGTGGCCCTGGATGAAGCTCGAGGCCTCCCTCAGATGTGCAGGCAGCCCTGGATGCTCCTCTGGGAACATTTGGGAAAATCCCTGAGACACCCTGAGTGCAACCCTCCCTGCCCTGTCCCCAGGTGCCACATCCAGGGCAGGACAAGCTGCAGCCACTGCCCACCCTCACCCTCACTGCCCTCACCATGGGAGAATTTGGGGTTCCTGGGATTGTGTTGGTGAACCCCATCCTTGTCATAAACCTGGGGATGGAATCCATTCCCACATCCCCACGCTGCTGTTTATCCTGAGGGGAGCTCCCTGCCCTCCCTGGGAATTGTGTGTGGCTCTTCCAGCCCTGTGCCAGTGTTTGTGTGTGCCAGGATCCACGGCTGGAATTCCCAGCTGGCTCAGCTCACTGCCTGCTCAGCAGCCCCAGGGGTGAATCCCCTGCTGCCCCTCTCCTGCAGAGGGTTTTTACAGCTGGGAGTCAACAGCTTCAGCCAAAATTACTAAAAAACACCCCAAAACAATTCAACTTCTGCTCAACAGCCCTGAAAGAGCATCCAAAGGGCAAGGCCCAGCTCTCTCCCAGCAGGAAAATCCATACAATGGTCACCAAATCTGAAATGCAAAAGCACCCTGAACACCCCACAGGAGCAGAGAGAGCTGCCAGCCCTGCAGAGGATTTCCCAGGAAAGGCCATTAATCCTGAGTGAGCCACACCTGAACTCCCATTGTTACAAACAACTCCACAGCTGCTGGCTTGCACTATTCTGTATTAGCTTTTGCTAATTGTTATTAATCACAACTATTTTGAAGTAGTACAATTTGTAATCACATTTAAGTGTTTTTGACACAGTATAATTTGTCAGCTTTTTTGGCCAATGCCCCGGCCCTGTGCAGTTTATATATATTACATATATATTTTAGTGATTATATAGATATATGTTAGTGTGAGAAATAATTATAGATTAGGCTTTTGCAAAATATTAAAATAGAGACGATGTAATGTTAACTTCTGCAAAATGTTTTTATCTTTGTAACTAGCTGACAATAGTGAGAATAACTCAGGTCAGTTTGTGGAAGCAGAGCCAGCCAGGGAACATGGAAAGGAAAGATGTGAAAAGGAAAGATGTGAAAAGGAAAGATGTGAAAAGGACTGCTGCACTGGCCCTGTGGCTATCAACAACTCCCTGTTTGTTGGGAGGAAATGGCACACACAACCCCCAAAAATCACATCTGCATGACGAGTTAAGGGTCAAACCAAGCTAAAGAATTCCCAGAACATGTAGAAGAGCTCAAAGGACTCTTTGAATATGCATAACCTTCATGAATATGCATTCAGCCAAAGCAATAAAGCAGTATATAAGAAAAAGTATCTAAGAAAAGTTGTGCTCCTTTCTGGCTACTGCCCCTTTTATCCCTTCTTAAAACTTCTAAAAATTCTGATGTGTGAGCCTTGTGAGCCACAGAAAAGTGCAGAGGGAGCCACAGAAGAGGGAGCCACGAGCCCGAGGCTCAGAGATCCAGAGGGATGCAGCAGCAGGATCCCCGGGCAGCTCCTGTATGCCACAGGGAGTGCTCAGAGCTCAGCCCAGCGGCCCTGGCTGCTGGCAGGAGGGGATTTGGACGGAGCTGGAGCCACCAGGGCGGGTTTGCAGCCACTCTGCTCTGGGAGGGACTGCCCCAGCCTGGGTGTCCTGGGATCCAGGACCCTGGCGCAGTGGGAGCTGCTGTCACCTGAGCCACAGGGCTCTTGGGGGCCACAAGAGCAGAGAGGAAAAGAGGGACAAGAATGGCTCAGAAACCTGGTTCATAGAAAGGAGGAGGGATCCAAGAACCAAGCTGCACATTTATCTAACGGGAGACCTGGATTACTCAGTCTTTATTTTAAAATTATGTATCAAATTACACCTAAAACCTGAAGGGAGAGTTCCAGGGAGGGAATATTCCACCCATTCTTTAGGTGTGGGCAGCACTAAGGAGATGACAAAGGGATTTTAGCAGCGCCCAAACCACACACTGCAGCCAAGAGCAACGTGGGCAAGACCTGATTGCTGTAACTCATGCACACAACTCACCCTGACTATCCCCTCACGCAGAACTGAGCACTGGCCTGTGGTTATCAGGTGCTCCTGCAAGTTCTGCAGGGGTCAGGAGAGTCCTGAGGTCCCTGGGGTCCCTCAACTCCTGCCAGGGGTCCCTGGGGTCCCTCAACTCCTGCCAGGGGTCCCTGGGGTCCCTCAACTCCTGCCAGGGGTCCCTGGGGTCCCTCTGCTCCTGCCAGGGGTCCCTGGAGCTGGGTCCCTCCACCAGAGGTTCTGGGAAGCACCAGGAACATCTGGCTCAGGACTGACCCGTGCTGGTCCAGACCAACATGCCCAGGAGGAACCCTGGAGGCTCTGGCAGTGTGACAAGAGCAGAACATGGGGAAAGCCCAGAGCAGGGGTGGGGCTGGTGGGAGAGGGGTGCAGGAGGCCCTGGCCTGCAGACACTCCCAGACCTGCCTTGATGCTCCTGTCCTGGCAGACCTGAAGCCATTTCCCTGGGATGTTCCTGGGGGTGTCACTCCCACGGGGAGGGAAGTTTGTCCCAGCACCAGCCCTGCAGGAACAGCTCCAGGGCTTGATCCCATTTGGGAAGACACAGACACGGATGGGCTGAGTCCACCCTGAGCTCCCAGAGACTCCCAGGAGAGGAGGAAGAAGCTTTGCCCCAGGCTGCTGGAAGTGGGCAGTGTTTCAGGGATTCTCTGCATTCCCAGCACCCAGAACATGTTCAGGAGATCATTCTGCTCACACCAACCCCTCCCAAGTGCTCCCAGCACACCCTGGTCCAGCTGGGTTTTAGAACCTCCTTGGACAAATATTCTATAACTCCTTTACGATGCTGGCTTTTTCCATTCTCCACTTCCATTAATGTCCAGATTCACAGGAAAACACAGGTGGGGAGGGACCTTGGGAGGTTTCCAGTCCATGCAAAGCAGGGCCACATCACAGGAATGGCTCATGGCTTTATCTTGTCAAGCTCTGGACATCTCCAAGGAAGAAGATCCCAGTTTTTCCCTGGCCAAACACTTGGACAACAACATCTGACCATTACCATGGTGAGAAAAGTCTTTTGCTGTCCCCAGGAACACAGCACCTTGTCCCCACAGATGTCACCCCGTCCCAGAGCTCAGCAGGATTTGCCCCCAGTGCCATGGCCAGCTTAGACAAGGAAGGGAGATGTGCCCTTGGCAGGGAATAACGAGGAGCTGCCAGGAGCTCAGATTCCTCCAGAACTGGGGAAATCCGCCCGTTCCAGCTGGTGGGCATTTCTGGACTGGGAGTAGATGCTGGAACCAGAACTCCAAATTCCCAGTGGCTGATCTCTGGCTGCAATGGAAACCCTCCCTTGGCTCCCCTTTCCCTTCCTTCTCTGCAGCCTCTGGCACTGTTCCAGCATCTGCCCTGGGATGGGGCTTAGGAAAAGGGAGCAGGAATTTCCCACAGGACCTGGAGGAGCCTCAGCAAACTCCAGCTGTTGCTCCCTGGACACCCAAAGAACTGCTCCACCTCTGGCCCTGCGATGGCCACACAGGAGGCTGAGGTGATTGATGGGATTTTAACAGCCAGGCCCCTTCAGAACCAATCTGTGGCTCCTGAATTTTCCTAACACTTGGTCTCTGCCAGAAGAAGTCAAGCCATGACTAAGAGTTCTTCCAGCACCTTCCAGCGTGACAGTGACTCAGCAGTTGCTGCCTCAACAGCTTGAGTTTTACAGGATTACATGGAAATTTCCTCCTTTTCCACCTAAACCTGAAACTTGGCACTGTGTCCCCTTAATATTCCAGCACTGCTGGAACGGAGTAACCCTGGACATGGAGCTGCACCCTGGGCACAGGGAGCGGGACCTGGCTGTTTGAAATGTTCCAGCAGCACGGTTCTGTTTGGGGTTTGACACAGAGATCTGCCCACATCCCTGCCAAGGGCAGGTTCTTGGCTGAACATGCCCTGAGGGGAATTTGGGAATGTGGGAGATGGTCCCTGCAAACTCTCCTCTCCTTCCCTGTGGATAAAGCAGCCAAGACAGGAACCCCCCCATCCAGCTAGCCTGCAAATGTTCCATGGAATTTCACTAAACTCTCACTGAGCTCCTGTGGCCATTTTCTGTCAGAGCAGCGTTGGCTTTTACAACTGGAAACGTGCTTGTGTTTCCTTTATCTCCTCCTGTAAGAAGCTGCAAACACAAATCCCCCTTTCCTTCTCTTAGGCTGCTTTCCCCTGGAATAAATCCACCCCCAGCACTCACCCTTGATTCATTTTGCTCAGGTATCTGCACGTTTATCTCCCTGCAGCCTAAGCAGCACAGATCTCCTTATTCCCCCACTGCCCTGACCTCACTCCCAGCTGAGCCCAGCAGTGCTGCACAGACAGAACTGGGTGATTGCAGCTTGGGGAGCCCAGCAGTGCTGCACAGACAGAACTGGGTGATTGCAGCTTGGGGAGCCCAGCAGTGCTGCACAGACAGAACTGGGTGATTGCAGCTTGGGGAGCCCAGCAGTGCTGCACAGACAGAACTGGGTGATTGCAGCTTGGGGAGCCCAGCAGTGCTGCACAGACAGAACTGGGTGATTGCAGCTTGGGGAGCCCAGCAGTGCTGCACAGACAGAACTGGGTGATTGCAGCTTGGGGAGCCCAGCAGTGCTGCACAGACAGAACTGGGTGATTGCAGCTTGGGGAGCCCAGCAGTGCTGCACAGACAGAACTGGGTGATTGCAGCTTGGGGAGCCCAGCAGTGCTGCACAGACAGAACTGGGTGATTGCAGCTTGGGGAGCCCAGCAGTGCTGCACAGACAGAACTGGGTGATTGCAGCTTGGGGAGCCCAGCAGTGCTGCACAGACAGAACTGGGTGATTGCAGCTTGGGGAGCCCAGCAGTGCTGCACAGACAGAACTGGGTGATTGCAGCTTGGGGAGCCCAGCAGTGCTGCACAGACAGAACTGGGTGATTGCAGCTTGGGGAGCCCAGCAGTGCTGCACAGACAGAACTGGGTGATTCCAGCTTGGGGAGCCCAGCAGTGCTGCACAGACAGATCTGGGTGATTGCAGGCAGGTTTGGGAGCCCAGCCCCCCGTGGTACCCCCATGCCCTGGCAGGTTGGGTCACTCACAGCACTCCCAGCCTCGGCGGCCAAGCGCGCGGCGTAGCGGGCGATGAGCCGGTGCTCCTCATCCAGCCTGCCAGGGCTGTCCAGGACACTGCAAAACAAACCAGAGTCAGCCCAGGGCTGTCCAGGACACTGCAAAACAAACCAGAGTCAGCCCAGGGCTGCCCAGGACACTGCAAAACAAACCAGAGTCAGCCCAGGGCTGTGGGGATGTGCCAGGGGCACAGAGCCAGCAAAGGCAGAGGGAAGAACCCCACTGGAAATTATCTGCACAATTCCCTTTCCCATTCCTCCCCAGCAGCTTTTCCTCAAGGATTCACAGATTCCAGTTGGGATGTAAAATAATTTGGTTTAGACCCAGATTTAATTTGTCTCTGAGGCACTTGTGTGCAAATCCTGTTGGGTACCTCAGGCCAACAGGGGCCAGTGGAAGTCTGGAGGAGGAGATGGGAATTAGTCTGGGAATTCAGGATGATCCAAGCCAGGATGATTTCCATGGGGAAGAGTTGGGGGACCCTGCTGGCCTGGGCAGAACACTCTCACTCAACAGCATGGATTTAATGCCAGTGGCACTTTGTAACTCAGCCTGGCTTAGACCCACCACACCACAACCAGGCCAGGGGGGCCATTTGAGGCTGGTCCTTCACTCCTCAGCTCAGGGTGACACAGTTGCCCCCTGAGGCTGGAATGGTCAGGGCTGGAAGCACCCTGGTCCCTGGGAGATGGCCCTGGTCCCTGGGAGATGGGATATTTGGGAGCTGCTGGATTTGGGAGGGACTGGTTGTGCCCCTGGTGTGCAGAGATCCCTCATCCCACCTCCCTTGTGAAGGGAACCGCTGGCTCAGGTACAGAAACCAAAGGGTGTTTAATGAAAGCAGCAATGTGGGGATGAGGAATGTGCCACGGAGCCTTCCCAGTGCCATTCCTGAGGTTCCAGGGGGATCCATGGGCAGCCCAGGGAAATCCAGCATCACCAGAGAGAGCAGCAAGCCAAACCAGGCACATTCCTGGTGCACCACAAGAGCCATTCCCAGCCCACACTCCCACCTCAGGAGACAGTTTGCATTTCTGCAAGCTTAATTCCAAGGATTTGTATTTCCCTTATTCACACAACCAATCTACGCTGCGACTGTGATGGTTAATTAAAAATGCAGATTTAATTTCTTTTCAGAACCACCAGATTTAACAACTCCAACTCTTCCACCCCCTGGAGTTGGCCAGGTGATGATGTCTGGGCTGGCACAGACCCACAATTAGCACAGATGGGGCTGAGATGACCACAAATTACACTGAAAGGCCTTGGCTTGGCTGGATTCAACCCCAGAGACATCCCAGTGCACAGAGCAAGGGAAGGAGCTGGAGAAAGGAGAGTGAAGCCAGGGGAAACACAGAAATCAGAGAAGCCAGGCTGGGGGAGCTGCACAGACACCTTCACACTGAGTCACTGCCCAACAGCTTTGTTGTTAAAGGACACCAGCCTGCCCCAGCCCAGGCCCTGTCTGGTCCTTGCTTTGCTCTGCAATTGTCTGCACAAACCTTCCCCTGCTCTCCTGAGGGATCTCTCCATCCCCTCCACCCTTCCCATTACCTGGTGTCTCCCAGCATCTCCCAACTCCTGCAACTGCCATCTCACCACAGTGAACTACAAAACAATTACTGACAATTGCTGGCTTCTTGAAAACAACCTGGAACTTACAAAAGAAAGAACTTTTGTGTTTGCTTTTAGGCAGAGCTGACAGGTGGCAAGGGAAGAGTTCATCTCCTGCTATCCCAGGCTGCTCCAGCCCCAGGGTCCAGCCTGGCCTTGGGCACTGCCAGGGATGCAGGGGCAGCCCCAGCTGCTCTGGGCACCTGTGCCAGGGCCTGCCCACCCTGCCAGGGAACAATTCCTGCCCAAAATCCCACCTAAATCCCCTGTTCCACTTTGAAGCCATTCCCTGTGTCCTGTGCTGCCATCCCTTGTCCCCAGTCCCTCTCCAGCTCTCCTGGAGCCCCTTCAGGCCCTGGGGGGGCTCTGAGCTCTCCCTGGATCCTTCCCTTCTCCAGGTGAGCATCCCCAGCTGTGAAGAACAGGAAAGGGAGTAAAGAGGAAGAATAAAGCCAGAGCTCAGATGGGAGGAGGATACATGGAGAGAATCCAGAATGTTCCACAGCAGCAGAGGTTTGGGGAGGGCTCACACAGAATTCCCTGATTAAAAACACTGTTCCAGGTATCTGGCGCCTTGAGACAACTCTGTGCTCCTTCCACAGCCAAACCCTGAGCTCTCCACACATCCCAGGAGCTGCAGGTCACGGCTGGCATGGAGAACAGGATCAGGGAATTGTGGAATATTCTGGGTGGCAAGGGACATTAAAGTCACCCAGTGCCACCCCTGCCATGGGCAGGGACCCCTCCCCCTGTGCCAGGGGGCTCCAGGTCGGCCCTGATGGAAGGGTCTGACCAGGGGAGGGTTCAACACCTGCTCCGGGGCCACCTGGGTTGGTGACAGCGACACTGAGGGGACACCAAACCCACTGGAGCCACAGGGGGAGCCAGGGAGGGCTGGGGTTTAGTGGCGAAGGGCTGAGAACAGGCTCTGCTCTCCTGGCAGCAGCAGCAGCAGGACAGAGCCAGGAGCCAGAGCAGGAAATGGAACTGGCTCGGGAAGGGCCTGACACAACAGCAGCAGGGACAGGGCCAGCACAGGCCCCTGAGCCAGCTCAGCAGGGACAGGGCACGGGACAGTCACACACGGGTCCTGCAGGGCAGGGGGACAGGACAGGGGACAGCTGGGGACAGGGGACAGCCAGCCCCATGTGATCCTGGCTGGAGGCTCTGTGGAACCACATCCTGCAAAACGGGGCAGGGTGGAGAGAGCTGAGACTGCCCGGCCCTGCTGGGAAATCCCGGCAGGAATCCCAGCCGGGGCAGCCCCGTGCCAGCAGGAGGGGCAGCACAGAGGGCAGGGCTGGGTGGGATCTTGGGAAAAATCCTTCCCTGAGGGTGGGCAGGCCCTGGCACAGGTGCCCAGAGCAGCTGGGGCTGCCCCTGCATCCCTGGCAGTGCCCAAGGCCAGGCTGGACCCTGGGGCTGGACCAGCCTGGGACAGTGGGAGGTGTCCCTGCCATGGCAGGGGTGGGATGGGATGGGATTTGGGGTCCCTTCCAGCCCAGTCTGGGACTCTCTGAGAGCTTGGGATGGGATATGGGATATGGGATGGGATATGGGATAGGATATGGGATGGGATATGGGATATAGGATATGGGACAGGATATAGGATATTGGATGGGACAGGACAGACTGTTCCAGGGGCAGAGGCCATCAGCACCATCAGGAGCCCCTGGGGATCCCCCCCAGCTGCCTCAAAGATGCTGCTGTGTGAGATTTTGGGGGGTGAGGACCCAGAGAAGTGACAGAGCAGCACAGAAGTCCCCAGGCTCTCGTGCAGCCTTGGAAGCCACCAGGGTGCCTGGTGAAAGAGGATTTCGGTGATTCCCCTCCCTTTGGAAGTGCCAGGAACTGCTGTTGCTCTGGCAACAGCACCGAGAGACTTCCCTAAAACCTAAAGGCCTGAATCCTCTAGAACCTGCACTGCAGTGGCTGCTCTGAGCTCTGGGGTGTCCCAGGAAGGCCTGGAGGTGCCACTCTGGGCTGCTGACAAGGTGGGGATCAGTCACAGCTGGGACTGCACGACCTCAGGGCCTTTCCCAACCCAGGGATTCCAGGGTTCTGGGACACTCACAGCAGCTCCACCTGCCCTGCTCTCTCCAAGGTGCTTGGTCTGAAGAGAGAGTCCTGTGCATCTCTGGTGATTGCAGCAATTGAGTGAAGGTGAGAATCTGGCATTCCTTGGGGTTTAGAGCCTTGTGGAAAACATTGCTGCAGGGGAGAGCAGTGATTCAGTGCTGGCCTCCCCACGAGATGCCCTAAATCCACACAGCAGCAAATCCCAACTTCTGCCTGACAGCTGAGGAGACAGGGCTTTAAAAATCCTGTCCAGAGGGTGAAGGCATGGACAGAGGGAGCACCCAGAGCCCTCAGGTTCTGCTCCTCTGCCTCTCCTTCCCACCTCAGCTCTGGCTCTGCACAAGGAATTGGGTCCAGGGTGGAGCTGGAAGCTCCAGGGGTGTCCTGGAATGGGAGAACTGCTCTGGGGACTCCAGGGCGAAGGAAATGCCCCCACACAGACAGAGCCAAGAAACAGAAACGTGCACAAAGAGCAAGCCTGAGGTGAAAGGAATTGACTCTCAAAGCATGAGCAGTAGTTCTGGGGAAAGGCAGAGCCCGAGATAGCTGCATGGAGCAGCTCCCAGAGCAGGGGCTGGATCCAGGAGCAGGGGCAGGGCCAGGCTGGGACTGCCTTTGGGCTGGGGAGGAGAAAGAAGAGCAGGGATGAGTTACAGGACAGAGCTGGGCAAGAAACTCAGGGGGAAACTGGTTTCCTAGTGGGGAAGGATGAGATTCTAGAAGAGGAAGAGGAAGAGGAAGAGGAAGAGGAAGCCATTTGGGATGAAACAGGGGTTGTGTGGGGGGATCACTGTCAGGGGAAGTGCCTGGGTTGGGATGGACCTGGATCCATCCCCTGCAGACCTGGGGGTCCGGGGCTGTCCCCGCTGTGCCCAGGGGTCCCAGCTGTCCCCAGCTGTCCCCAGCTGTCCCCACTGACCGTGCCCCGCTGCGCAGGCGGCTCACGAGGGCGGCAATCAGGGCGTGCTCCTCTCGGGAGGGCTCGGGGCTGCTGCGCTGGCACCTGGGGCGGCAGGGAGAGCAAACAGCAACAGAAACACCATAAAAACATAAAAACAACAGAAACAACATCAGCACGGGCAGGGTGAGCGAGGGACAAACCAGAACCTGCACCAGGGACACAGAAAATGAGCCTGGGTTTCTGAGAGCACAGGGAGAGGCCACTGCTGCTGTTCAAACACAGCCAGGGGACACCGGGGGACATCCGAGCCCTGGCACGGCTGCCCAGGGAGGTTTGGGGGTGTCCAGGAAAGGCCTGGAGGTGGCACTCAGAGCTCTGGGCTGGGGACAAGGTGGGCATTGGGCACAGCTGGACTCAATGATCCTGGAGGACTTTCCCAGCCTCTGGGATTCTGGCTTTCTGTAAATATTCAGCGAGTGCAGCTGTGGAGCCTCCCAGAATTCCCAGTAGAATCTTTAAGCAAGAGACCCCTGAGCATGGCTGGGCACCAGAGAATCCAACCCCAACAGCATTCCCTTTTCTCAGAATCCCAGAATCCAGAACCAGTTAGGCTGGAAAAGCACTCCCAGCCCACCCAGTCCAAGTTGTGACTGATCCCCACCTTGTCCAGAGCTCTGAGTGCCACCTCCAGGCCTTCCTGGGCCACCTCCAGGGATGGGGACTCCATTTGATGGATGCTTTTGTTTGGTTTGAGGACTCACAGAAACAAAGCTGCTGTAGTTTGGAGTATTCCTATGAACAGAGATCGACTGCAAGAACGATTTGTCAGAACTAATACAGAACTGTAGCTAAATAAGCAATAAATGTTTCTGTGTTATCCTGATGACAGCTTTCTGCAGCAGGATCTCAGGGGATGGAACAAAACCCCAGGAAAACACAACAAAATGTTCTTTTTTTAGCCCAGACACTGCACACAAAGGCACAACCTTCCCTTCTCCCAAAGGGACACAGCCATGGGCAGAGGGGACATCTCAGTGGGACACACCATCACCTGGGCAGGTGTCACTGTCACCGTGGCACCGTTCCATGTGCCACTCCCTCCCTCCACACCTGCAGTCAATCCCTGCCCCTCACACCCTCGGGAAGTTTTTCTTTTGGGAGTTTTTACAGGCAGGGCATTCACTGCCCTCCCCACACTGAGCCAAAGAGAATCCCCCTTCTCAGACACACAAACACTTTTCTCCTTGGTGAATGTGCAGGGACACGTCAGGGGCAGAGCCACAGCTTGTAAAAAGGAGGTAAAAAAGGGATTATCCACGTGGAGCCCCCCGGGCATGGAGCAGCCTGTGGAATTTGGGGTTTGTGGTGGGGAGACTGAACATTCACCAGCACACCGAGGGATCTGTGGGTGAATTACTGGCAAATGCTGAAAAGCTCATTTTAGGTGTGTTTGTGGCCACAGCGGATTCCCAGGCCTTTCCCAGCTCACTGCAAGGCTCATTAAAAGCCCATCAGGAATGAAGGGCAGCAGCTGCAACAAAGAGCAGCATTCCTGGGCTCGGGAGGGAAATCAGAGTTACATTCAATTAACGTGGGGCTGCCCACTGCTCCCAGCCCGGAGCTGCTTTTCCACGCCTGGGGGTACCCAGCCCCCTCCAGAGCACCCCGCAGCTGCCTCCAAAAACACCACAGAATTATGGAATGGTTTGGGTCGGGAGGGCCTTCAAATCACCCCTTCCCCTGTCCCATGGCAGGGACACCTCCCACTGTCCCAGGCTGCTCCAGCCCCAGGGTCCAGCCTGGCCTTGGGCACTGCCAGGGATCTGCTCTGGGAATTCCAGCCCAGCCCTTTCTCACCCTCCCAGCCAGGAATTCCTTTCCAAGATCCCATCCCAAGCTGCCCTTTCCCACTTTGAAGCCATTCCCTGGCTCCTGTCCCTCCATGCCTTGTCCCCAGTCCCTCTCCAGCTCTCCTGGAGCCCCTTTAGGCCCTGCAAGGGGCTCTGAGCTCTCCCTGGAGCCTTCTCCTCTCCAGCTGGACATTCCCAGCTCTCCCAGCCTGGCTCCAAAGCCTGAGGTGGTTCCCAGGACAAGCCCCCACTTCCTCCCCTGCTGCTGGAGCTGAATTCTGCACTAACCCCTGGTTTTGAGGGACAATTCTCACACTTTCCATCTCTCAGCAGCCACTGAACCCAAGGCCAGGCTACACCAGCAGAGCAATCCACGAGAGAGCAAGAGATGGTGGCACCCACACTCCCCTGGGGAGAGGGAAGGGATGTGCAGAGGGAATCCAGAGGCTGCCCAGGGCTCTGGGGCTCTCCTGGCTCTGGGGCTGGAGCAGGCACCCACACACCTGGGAATGGGGATTGGGAGCTTCCCTGGCTCCTGCCCCAGAGCTCACCCCCTGGGACTTGGCTCTGCTGCTTTACAAGCTGCTCAGTGAATTCGAGGTGTTTAAATGGTGCTTTTGGTGTCTTAAATTAATTCCTGTTCTGAAAATCTACCAGGAAAGCCAAGCCAAAGAGACACTTCACTTTAAATCCTGCAATTTGCACCAAGAAATCCCTGCAAATGTCTCTTCTGCTGGCTCTCACCTCAGGAGATCCTTGCAGGACTGCATGGTGCTGCTCTGGCTCCTGGGAAGGGAAAAGCTTTGGGAGGGGAGAGGCACCCAGGGCTCAGTTTAAAGAGCAATTAAGGAACCCCTGATCCCGTGTTTGAGGTACTGGGACACCCCAGGCCACCCTCCTCACTCCTGGCCATGTCCCTCTGTTTCCTGGGACCTCGCCTGTATCCACAAAAAGAGATTTTTATCCCTTTTCTGAAAAGAAAGCCTATTTTGGTGTTAGGTGGGTCTGTACAGGCCATTATGGGATGCAGGATGACTCATGGCACAAGCTTGGCTACACCCCTGCACCCAAAACCTCTGCCCCAAAATCCTCCTGGGGCTAAAACGATGGCTAAATGGGATCTGGGATCTCTAGAGGCCACAGGGGCCGAGGAAGCTGAGTAAAAGGAATTTTCTCCACCTGTGCCCAAGGAAAATTGCAGTGCCAGGAGTGCCAGCCCCCAAGGTGGCATTGGGGACTGGGCAGGGGGATGGAAGGAATTCCTGGGAATTCCAGGGGAAGGCACACTTGACACTGCCAGGAGATAACTGAGCTGCCAAGCAAATCCAAACCACTCTGGGGGACAGCCATTGACCCAAGGGACAGCAGCAGTGACCCTGAAATCCATGGTCACAGCTGGGGCTGGAGCAGTCCTGGGGGTACCCAGCTGTGCCCACATGTGCACATCTGGGCAAGGACAGAGCTCCGGTGGTGCTGGGCACGGCAGGGGCACACAAGGACAGACAGACTGCAGGCAGGACTGGGAGCAGCAGGGAATCAGGGACCTCAGGAGGGCAGGAACCCCCTGAGGGGCGATGGGAGTGGAATCTCTGCAGGAAGGAGGTTTTGGGGCACTGTCCAGGCAGGTGACACCGTGTTCCTGCAGCTGCAGCTCAGTCCCTGGCATCCTGGGCTGCAGAACACCCAGCACAGCCCGCAGGGGCTCCTGGGAATGCAGGGACAGGAATGCAGGGACAGGAAAACAGGCTCTGTGTGGCCAGAGGGAGCCCTTGGTGCCAGCTTTTGTGGGCCTCAAGCTGAGCAGGAGCTTGGAGCAGACCCTGCCCAGCCCCAGGGGCTGAGCCCACCCTGGAGGCTCCCCCAGCCCCTGTGGGGCCATCCCAGGGGACACAGGGGTCCCTGTGCTCTGTCACCCTGGCAGGACCCCTGTCCCCAAGCAGGGACACGGTTGCAGCTCAGGAGGACCAGGCTCTGCTGACCACGCAGGCTGGGCTGGGATCAATCCCACACATTTATGGGGCAACAGAGACCACCAAGCTTCCTAGGGAACACCATGGGGTGGTCCAGGGAGTCACTGGATTGGGTTGGGTGGGAGGGAACTTAAATCCCACCCAGTGCCACCCCTGCCCTGGCAGGGACACCTCCCACTGTCCCAGCTGCTCCAGCCCCAGGGTCCAGCCTGGCCTTGGGCACTGCCAGGGATGCAGGGGCAGCCCCAGCTGCTCTGGGCACCTGTGCCAGGGCCTGCCCACCCTGCCAGGGAACAATTCCTGCCCAAATCCCATCCAGCCCTGCCCTCTGCCACTGGCAGCCATTCCCTGTGTCCTGTCCCTCCATGCCTTGTCCCCAGTCTCTCTCCAGCTCTCCTTCAGTCCCTGGAGGGGCTGTGAGCTCTCCCTGGATCCTTCTGAACAGAACTGGAACACCCAGGTTTAATTCTCTCTGGGATGTAAATGTGAAAGATGCTTCATGAGCATGGCCTGGCCATGGCTGCTGAGGGAACAAATGAGGGAGGGACAGGGCAGGAACCTGCCTGGGGATGGGCTGGCTCTGGGAACAGAATTACTGAAAGAGGAACAGTGCACAGGGACCACAACAGGAGGGACAAGATCCATTCCTGACGTGATTTAAAATAAAGAAATTGAACCAAATGACATAGGATGAGCTTGGCCCAGTCTTGTAGGGGAGACAGAATCACCTCATTTGTTCAGAAGAGCTCCTTGGCTGGGAAGATCAGGGAAGTGCTGGAGTTCCAACCCCATGGAGAGCTCCAGGCTGGGACAGAGGAGCTGGGAAAGGGCTGGGGCTGGAGCAGAGGAGGCTCAGGGGGACCTTGTGGCTCTGCACAGCTCCTGACAGGAGGGGACAGCCAGGGGGCCCGGGCTGTGCTGCCAGGGATCAGGGCCAGGAGGAGAGGGAAAGCTGGGAATGAGGAGGCTGGAAGGGATGGAGGCTCCTGCAGGACACTGAGCACAGCCCTGAGAAGGGCTCCTTTGCTTTGCTGCTGTTTGCTTTTTAGGTCACAAGAAAAAAGTGAATTCAGGCATTAAAATCCTGTTCTTTCAGCTCAGGCTTATTCCTCCAAAGCAGCAGTTGTTAGAGGCTGGTTATTTTTGTGTTTTTAGCAGCAGGGAATCACACAAAGAGGTTTCTGTGCTGCCCTGCTGATGAATGGCTGCGTTCAGTGTCCCAGGAGCAGCTGGGACTGTCCTGTCCAGTCCTGGGGGCAAGGAAGGGGAGAAACCACCCAGGAATCATGGAATCCCAGACAGGATTGGGTGGGTTCATCCAGTGCCACCCCTGCCCTGGCAGGGACACCTCCCACTGTCCCAGCTGCTCCAGCCCCAGGGTCCAGCCTGGCCTTGGGCACTGCCAGGGATGCAGGGGCAGCCCCAGCTGCTCTGGGCACCTGTGCCAGGGCCTGCCCACCCTGCCTGGGAACAATTCCTGCCCAAATCCCATCCAGCCCTGCCCTCTGCCACTGGCAGCCATTCCCTGGCTCCTGTCCCTCCATCCCTTGTCCCCAGTCCCTCTCCAGCTCTCCTGGAGCCCCTTCAGGCCCTGGAGGGGCTCTGAGCTCTCCCTGGATCCTTCCCTTCTCCAGGAACCCCCTCCACTTCCCAGCAGTGCAGCTGGCAGAATGCAGGAGCACTTCTCTTTCCCAAGGAATTCCCATGGAGGTGTCCCTTTACTCCTCCTTCCCAAACTGCTCCACATTTCAGGGAAAGGGAGCAAATCCTCCTGGATTGGTGTCCTGGAGGGAACTGGAGCCTTCCAGCACAGAGCAGGAACATGGATGGAAGCACAAACAATTCAAAATGCCTCCAGGATGGGAAGGGTCCAGGCAGAACACGGCCTCTGGCTCCCACTGTAATCCACAGAGACCCAGGAGGTGTCTGGGGCTCTCTGCTGTGCTTTGCTGGTGCTCTGTCAGTGTTTCCCAGCACTGAGGATGCTCAGGGATGGCTTGAGCCCAATTCCAGGTGAATGTCCCCACACAGGCAAAGCTGCAGCTTTCCACATTTTCACCCCTTGTTTCTAGCAGCACAGAAAATGCAGCTTAATCCTGGAACAAATCTGGCTCTCAAGCAGGAGCTGGGGGGAAGTGGCCACTTTGAGCAGCTCCAGACACCAAAATACAGCTCCCAACCCCCTCCAGCTGCAATTCCAGGTGCCAGGATGTGCCGGAGCCTCCGGCACGGGAAATGAACCCTCTCATTCCAGTCAGTGATGAGCCCCTGCACCAGGAACTGACCTGGGGCAGCAGAAGCTGCAATAAATCCCGGGGAAAACACCGTGATCAGGCAGGGACGTCCCTCCCTCAGCTCCCCGTGCCCTGGGCGCTGCCCCCCGTGTGTCCCAGGCTGGAAGGGAGGGGGATGTGGGAGCTGCACCCCCCAGTGCAGGGCATGCTGACCCCCAGGGCAGCCAGTGCTCTTCAAAACTGGGACACTCGATCCCAAAAATTGGGTGGGGACGTGCTGAGAGACACCTGGAGCCTCCTGCAAGCTGGGGCAGGAGCCAGGGGCTGCAATTCCCAACTCCCCAGGGCTGATCCCACCCGGCTCGGGGCCACCGAGGGAGAGAGGGAGTCACTGAGCCCAGGAATGCCACAGGCAGGGATCCGGGGCACCTGAGGCTGCAAAATCCCTCCCAGCCCAGCCAGTCCAGCCTGTGCCAATCCCCACCTTGTGCCAGCCCAGAGCTCTGAGTGCCACCTCCAGGGCTGGGCACTGCAAACCTCCCTGGGCAGCCCCTGCCAAGGCCTGAGCTCCCTTTCCATGCAGAAATTCCTGCTGGATCACAGCACAGCCCAGGCTGGCAGAGAACTCCCAGGGTTGTCTGCTCCCACCTCCCATGGGAAAGGCTCTGACTCCGTGTCCAGGAGCATCCCCAGAGACCCCCACAGCAGTGGTGGCAGAAATCCCATGGAAGGATTTACAGGCAGGGTGGGAAGAGCTTCAGTGCAGGTGGTTTGAACCCCCAGATGTGGCTCGTTTTGGCAAGGAGAGCAGAAGGAAAACCCAGGGATCTCAGCTCTGCCTGGAGCTGCTGGAAATGTGGGCTCTGCCTCACCTCTGAGCTCCCTGGCCACTGAAAGGGCCAGCTCAGCTCCTCATGCATTCCCTGCAGGAATATTTATTTACTCGTTCCCAGCTCTGCCAAGCACAGCCTGCACCTCACTGCTGCCCTCAGATTTATTCCTTAGGAAAGCTGAAGTCACATTTCAGGGGCTTCCCTGCTCACTTACAGACCTAACCCACACCCTAATTTACACACAGAATGCAATCCCAACCTCAGCTCCAGCCCTCCCAGCCGGGGCAGCTCCCAGGACAGGATCACCCCAGGCAAGAGGAGCAGCCTGGGACACAGAACCAGCCTCCCCCAGCTCGGAAAGTCAATCCCAGGTAAAGCCAAAACCTTTTCAGGAGCTTCCCCAGTCAGAGCCAAGTGGTGTAACCCAGTCAATACAGATCAGAAACCATTCTTTGGAGAGCACAATTCCTGCAGAGGATCCTCCCTCAGGAGAGCTGGGACACTGGGAATTCCACCCCTTCCCCAGGAACAAGCCCCAGCCCAAGGCTCTGGTACCTTTTGGTCGGCGTGGGCGCTCCGGAGGACGCGTGGGTCACCATGGCCTCGTTCATGTTACTCACAGGCCTGGGGGGGCTGCAAGAGACACAGATCCTGTCAGAGCAGGAAAACCAACAGGGAATAACCCAGCACACACAGGGATCCTGTCAGAGCAGGAAAACCAACAGGGAATAACCCAGCACACACAGGGATCCTGTCAGAGCAGGAAAACCAACAGGGAATAACCCTGCACACACAGGGATCCTGTCAGAGCAGGAAAACCAAAAGGAATCAGCCCAACCATTAAAAAAAGCCCATCCCTGTGTCCTGGGGCAGTGTCAGGAAGGAGCAGCACCAGGAATTGCTTCCAGGACACCTGAGGAGCTTTGGACCCATTTGTCTCCTGATATTCCTGGTGCAGCCACAGGATCTTGCTCCTCCTTGGGACACCAGGAATGGCCTCAGAGCCCCAGCTCATTTCATTCCACACAGTTCAGAGCCCAGCAAGGCAGGGAATCAGCCAAGCACTGAACAATCCCCTGGATGTCAAACACCTGAAATCACAGAGGCTGTGCTCCCTGCAGGAATTCCTGCCTCCTCCTCCAGGCAGGACTTGAGGGAAAAGCCACTTCCCATCCTCACCCCGGGCAGGTTTGCCCTGGAATAGCTGCACTGCACATTTAATGTTCCTCCAAACACATTTCACCACAGGATGGTTTGGCTTGGCTGGAGAAGGAGCTCCTGCAGCCCAGAGGAGCAGGAACGAGCTCTAGAGCCCATGGAATTCCATCCCATGGGAATGAGCAGCTCATGAACAGTGCTCTCCCTCCCCTTTAGCTCCTGAGCTGCTTCTCCCTGACCAAGCACAAGGAATGCTCCAGTCCCATCTCCAAACTCTCCCTAGCTCCCAAAAATTCCCTGCACAGCCCCCACGTGTGGCTCTGACACCAGCACCTGCCCCAGCAGCAGCTCCTGCAGCCAAATCTGCATTTTCCAGCCCCATTTCTGTCCCACGAGCTGGGGTTTTCCTTCGGGAGACATCTATGATTTCCCCAGGCACACAAACACCTCCTCACTGTTTTATGTGACTCCTTTCACTGAGACAACAGATGTAATTCCCCATTTGCCATCTGCTTTTAGTGTTGTTACTGGACATTCCCACAGCTCCTCCTGGCTCTGCACCCAGCACTGCTCCCACTTTTCCAGCTCAACAGGGATAAAGGCACAGGGAAACCCCGGCACATCTGGTTAAAGGATTCCGAGATGGAGATCAAAGGTTGGACTGACCCTGGAGATCTTTTCCAGCTTTTCCAGCTGAGGCAATTCCGTGGCTCCACCTTCTGATCACACCCAACAAAGCCTCTCCCAGGCCTGAGGCTGTGGATGCATTTTTGGGGAATATATTTTGAAAACACCTGTCAGGATGGCCCCGTGTTTGCTGGTACAGGGGAGCCCGAGGACAAAAACTGAATTATTCATGAAATCAACACACTCAGGAGCCCTGGAGAGAAGGAGCTGTGTGAGCCTGGGCCCTGCTGCACAGCTCAACCTCCCTGCCCAAAACTTCTCATTCCAAAGGGACACAAAAGGGGCCAGGACTGGGACCCTGCCTGTCTGAGACGTGAGAGCCACGAGAAACAGCCTGGAAACATCTAAAAATATTTAAATCAGGGTTTTTACTATTTAAATGAATGCTTAAATGAAAAATATTCTGGATCCAGCTGCCAAGGAGGGATTTTTGTGCCTTGATAACCTCACCAGGAATCCCCACTATCCAGGTAGGAGAATGACCAACAGGAGGAATGGTCAGCAGGGGGAACAGGGAGCAGAGAACCACGATGTGAAGGATGATTTTGGAATTTCTGCAGCTGCTTCCTGCAGTTGGGAATTCTGGGTGAATTTTGGGATCCTGGGGCTGGAAGGGGCCCAAGCCAGGGCTGGGCTGGCCGGGACCCTCCTGTCTCCAAGGACAGAAACTGCACCACCCCTCCAAGGAACCTGGGGTAGGGCTGAAGTACCCAGACCCCTGGGGTCATGGAATCATGGAAAAATTTGGAAGGGAAGGGACCCTAAATCCCACTCAGTGCCACCCCTGCCATGGCAGGGACACCTCCCACTGTCCCAGGCTGCTCCAGCCCCAGGGTCCAGCCTGGCCTTGGGCACTGCCAGGGATGCAGGGGCAGCCCCAGCTGCTCTGGGCACCTGTGCCAGGGCCTGCCCACCCTGCCAGGGAACAATTCCTGCCCAAATCCCACCTGAGCACTCCCTGAGCTTGCTGCAGAGCTCAGCAGCTCCCTGGACACTCCATGTGTCCCAGGAGTTTCAGAACCCCCTCGGCTGCTGCCAGCACCAAGCACCCCTGCCCTGCTCCCCTCCGGGACAAATCCCTGCCCTGTGAGGGACATTCCCTTCCTCCTCCTGCTGGATGAGCCCTTCTCCTCCCAGCACTCATAAACCTCACCAAGGATGGGGAAATGAAGGAACAGCTGCTTTTGTGTGGGCAATATTACATCACATAAAACATAACAAAGCCGTACCTGCGGCTCTTTATTTATTATTCCAATCTAAAGAACATCTCCCACGGCCTCTCCCCGTGCTCCCAGGATAAGGATCAGCAGCCTGTTCCTCAGGAGGCACCAAGGCAGCCCAGGAAAGGAGAGGAAAAACCTACTGAAAAATGTGAGAGCTGAAAATGAACAATAAAATTCACACCAGAGGGTGGAGAAGCAGGGGTGGAATAAGCCTTTCCCAAAAAAACAAACAAGCTAAAGACAGAAATTGGACTCATCTTGGGAAAACAGAGTTTGCCAGGAGCTGCAGCTCCTCTGGGACTCGGGGAAGGGTTGGAGCTGGGCCAGGGAGGTGTAGGGTGGAGCTCAGGGAAAGGTTCTGTTTCCCCCAGAGGTGCTGGCACTGCCCAGGCTCCCCAGGGAATGGGCACGGCCCCGAGGCTGCCAGAGCTCCAGGAGAGCTTGGACAGCTCCAGGGATGCCCAGGGTGGGGTTGTTGGGGGTCTGTGCAGGGACAGGGGTACAGCAGTTGGACTGGGTGATCCTGGTGGGTCCCTTCCCTCCCAGCACATTCCATGATCCTTTGGCTCCTGGATAAAAAGGAAAATGAACGATCCCATGGCTCCCAGATAAAACAGCTGCACAGGCACAGGGGCTGTGGCTGGACAGCATCCCTGGGTGCTGCTGGAGCCCAGACCAGCCCTGAGCACACCAGGGGACTCTGGGGCTCTGTGGGCTTGGCTCTGCCAGGCACAAAGGGAGTCCCAGCCCATTCCAGGAGCCACAGCTCCATTGGGAGGCTGAAAAGCAGGGATGGCTCAGGGAACAGGCAGAGGAACGACTAAAAGCTGGAAAAACATTCTTTTCACTGATGGAACTGTAATCCCAAACCTCCTCTTTAGCAGCCAATTATGTGGTGCTTTGATGGCAGCCTCCACATAGATTGGATTTATTTCAAGTAAAACCAAGCAGAGACACAAGGAAACCCAGAAAGCAGGAGTTGAAATGAGGGTAGTGCAGCCTCCTAGGGCTGACAAGCTCTTCACTGGAATCTTTAAAGCTCTTTAACAAAATACCTGATTTTTCTGTCAGCATTTTCCACTTTGCCCAGGTTGTAGCTCAAAGAAATCTCCTGATCTCTCCTGTATTTGTGGCTGGGGTCAAATTTCCATGAGGAGCCAATCCATGAACTTGGGATTAGGAAATAACTGTAGGAACACCAGCGTAGGTGTTCTCAGCTATTTTGCCCAAAAACATCAGGGGGAAACTCCCAAGCAGCACCTACGCAGGAAATACGCAGGCCTGGGCAGCAGCTTGGATTCAGAATTAAGAAATCACCTCCTTCCCTCTGACAGAGGACTCCAAGTTTTCCTCTATTTTCTACTCTCTCACTCCACTTCCCACATCAGGAAACCCTGAGAGAGCCCTGCCACGATGGGAACACTCCAGAGCTGAACTTTGGGAGTGCTGCACTGCTCTGAAACTGATTCCAACTGGAATTCAGCTCCAAATAAAAAGGACATCAGCACAAGGACCTGGAGCTGCTGGAGAGAGCCCAGAGGAGGCTCCAGAGCTGCCCCAGGGCTGCAGCCCCTCTGCTCTGGAGCCAGGCTGGGAGAGCTGGGAGCGCTCACCTGGAGAAGGATCCAGGGAGAGCTCAGAGCCCCTCCAGGGCCTGAAGGGGCTCCAGGAGAGCTGGAGAGGGACTGGGGACAAGGGATGGAGGGACAGGACACAGGGAATGGCTGCCAGTGGCAGAGGGCAGGGCTGGATGGGATTTGGGCAGGAATTGTTCCCTGGCAGGGTGGGCAGGCCCTGGCACAGGTGCCCAGAGCAGCTGGGGCTGCCCCTGCATCCCTGGCAGTGCCCAAGGCCAGGCTGGACCCTGGGGCTGGAGCAGATGGGACAGTGGGAGGTGTCCCTGCCAGGGCAGGGTGGCACTGGATGATTTTTAAGATCCCTTCCCACCCAACCCAGTCTGGGATTCTGTGCCTGGATCCGGAGCTCTACCAGCTGAGGAAGGAGAGGAAGCAGCAGGAGGGACAGAGAGCACCCAGATCCAGCTGTGCCAGCCCTGGGAGCTGGGGACAGGGACCCAGAAAGATGCAGGAGTGGGAGAGCAGGGAGTGCCCACACCCTGCTGTCCCTGGGGAAATGAGCAGCCACACGTGGGAACACCAGGAACAGACTCTGCCCTGGAATTCAGGCATTTAAAAGTGCCACAAATTCATCCCAAGGGAATTTGCTGCTGCTAGAACAGCTGGATTTCACCTGGGACAAGGGATGTGGCTTTTTGGCCTGGCTGTGCCACGGGGGAGTGGCTCATGGAAGCACAGGAAGCTGTGGCTGGAAGGGCCCTGCCCTCGGGAGCAGCCCCAGAGCAGGGGCCAGGATTCCTGGAGCTGCATTCCAGGGAAAACCACCCCAGACAGCATCAGGCACCTGATCAGACACATGGCCACAGAGCAACCAGGAGTTCCTGGCTGGGATCCAGGGAGAGCAGCACTCGGGGCCAGCCTGCACCTCTGAGATCCCCAGCAAAATCCCCTGAAAAACTCCAGCAAAAACGGGGATTTGCTACCTGGTATTCCTCCTGTTCAATAAACAGAATCTGTTTAAAGTCCAGAGCAGAGCAGCTCTGGGCTGCTTGGGACTCTCTTGGTTTATTTTCTGAGCCAGGAACAAACCCCTCCCCAAAAATTGGGGTAACCTGAATTTCCAGGCTGTGCAAACTAATTAATTTTTCTGCAAAGGGAACGAACCTGAGGAGGTAAATGTGTTTGTGGTGTCCCTGGAAGGCAGAGGACCAGGAGACCAAGCCCCTGCAGGCTCCACCTGTTCCTTCACCCCATCCTGCAGAAGTTCTGGTTCCGGCCATGACCCCACTGTGCTGGGGTTGGGATATTCCCTAGGGATGCTTGGATTGCAGCTGGAGTGAGGGGTGTGAGGGCTCCAGGAGGGCACTGAGCACTCCCCTGCACGGCCTCTGTGCCATTCCAAGCACAAACACCTGCCAGCAGCTCCTCCCTGGAGCTCACCACTTCCCGACAGAGCACTGGGAAGGAAAAATCAGGGATTGTTTAAAAATAGCACCCAACACTCCTGCAATGAGAGCACCAAGGGCAAACACATCCATGGGGATCCTGAGCCAGCAGCAGATTCCCTGTCAATGGGAATACAACTGTGGAACTGGTCTGGATCTCATCACCTCACCCAGGGCAAAGTGTGGGAGCAGCTTCCAGGAAAACCCTGAGGGAAATATGGAAATATGGCAGATTCATCCCTGCCCTGTTCACTTGTGGAGAACAGCCAATTCTGCATGGGCCTGGCAATGACAAACATGTCTCTGCTTCCCTGGACAATCCCAGAGTCACTGGAGTTGGGAAAA